>CM075024.1:18255931-18286313 GCA_037576675.1 Pangasius sanitwongsei
CACCATGTCTTCATGGAGCTCGCTTTGTGCACAGGGGCATCGTCATGCTGGAGCAGGTTTGGGCCTCTTAGTTCCAGGGAAGGGAAACTGTAAAGCTACAGCACACAGAGACGTTCTATACAAGTGTGTACATTCAACTTTGTGTTAACAGTTTGGTGAAGAATCACATATCGGTGTGATGGTCAGGGGTGCACATACTTTTGGCCATATCGTGTACATTATAGCAGCAATAACAGTCGTTCCCTCACCGGCCTCTTTTTAGAGATTCAATTATTGAATTGATTATTATTATTATTATTATTATTATTATTATTATTCAAGATTTAACTTTATTTCTCTCTCTTGAAGTTAATAAGACAAAAAAGCAGCTTGTCATCTTACTGAGAAACCACAAAGCCAAAGAATAAATGCCTGCATTAACCAATTTTTTATTTCATCCATTAATAAAACAACCATTAGTGACATACTGTACTCCAATGTATGTTCCTTCATTTGTATGCATTTTTAGCTATGCGTGTATAAACATTAGTCAATGCAGGCGTATTAACGTTATTTACATTTAAACAAAACCATCTATGGTCATTTATGCTGTTAAGTTGTTAACATCACTGATGTTTTCATAATCCTGAAGTTCATCTGTGGCCAATTTTAAATAATGTTGCAAATGAATCATCTGAAGCAAATTTATTTTTTTAAACGGTTTTGCTAATTCTTTTATGAAAATGAAAGCTGTCAGAATATCAAAATATTCAGTTTTCATGCATCATTTTTCTTAATAGGTGCATTCTAAAACCAAATGGAATCATACAGGGTTAATTGTGTTAGATCAGGGGTGTCCAGTCTTATCCACACAGGGCCGGCGTGGCTGCAGGTTTTCATTCCAGTCAGGCAGGAGCCACACCTGATTCCACCTGTTTAATCGGATGATCCTGGCTTTCAGTAGTCTCAGGTGTGGCTTCTGCTTGGTTGGAATGAAAACCTGCAGCCACGCCGGCGCTTTCCGGATAAGACTGGACACCTCTGTGCTAGATGATAGCTTATATTTACTTTGAGTACTGAATATAGATGCAATCTTGATGAAAAAATATAATCTAATAAACTTTTATTTTTTAGCTCTGATAAAATCCAGAATGCTCTGGTGTGGAGTTAGACTTTTATATGCATATGACTCGTTATGACAGATCTGTTTTACCAGAATTGTGCCAACACTTGTCTATATCGTGCTCCGTTCTCAACCTCTTGCCCTTTTCTGTCGTTCTCTCTGCTTGATTCCTGTCTGTCCTTTTCCATCTCCTCCAACACCTTTTTCTAGACCTAATCCACCAGATCTGTGAGCATCTCCTGACCTTTCTGTTTTGTCCCTCCTCTCCTGCCATAGCCCCATCCTCCCCCGGTGTCGACTCCGTCCCCCTGCAGAGAACAGCGAGCCAGAATGCTGCCGGAACGTTCCCGCGTGGAGGCTACGCCGGCTACGTGGAGCCGTACCGCACGCTGCAGTACTGCTCATCGGTGGAGTCTCCCTACAGCAAGTCAGGCCCCACTCTCCCTCCCGAGGGGACCCTGGCCCGCTCGCCCTCCATCGACAGCATCCAGAAGGACCCGAGGTAAGACTCCGCTGGCCTCGGTCAGACTTCCTGGGTCATGCTTTTCTTCTGGACCTGTGCGGTGTTGAAGTTTGTAGCAACTCAGAGAGTATTGACTGGATCTCAGCAGGATGAGAGGAGAGGTAGGAGGTCAGAGTGGCTTTTTGAAGGATGTTGTTGGCTCTTGCTGTGGTTGTTTTGTTGGAAGATTGTCAGTTTTGTGGTGAGATGTCAATAGCACAGTAGTCTTTATGCTTTGGGATGTTTTCTGCATGTTTTGTACTGGAAAATAAACAGGCTTCAGGCATTTGGAATAGTAGGAACTTGTGAAAACTTGGTTCCTGCTCTTTCGACTCGGTTTTCTAATCCTGCACACTGCAAAAATGACATCTTAGCAAGTGAAAATATCTTGAATATGGGCAAATTTATCTAACATTTCTTCTTATGAGATTAATATAACCCAGTTCAGCCTTTTACACATATCAAGCTTTATATTTTTATTCGATTGGCTTGTTCTATTTTGCTTTAATCTAGAATTAAATGCATAACATTTGAACAATTATCTGCCAAAAGAACAAAACTATTTCAAGCTTGAGACTGCTTTAAAAAAAATGCCTAGAAATAGGTTTAATAATCATAAATTTGGTTTATTGTAATCCTATAAATTTGACTATATTCAGGGTATTTTCACTTGCTATGATGTCATTTTTTTGGGCTTGGTCTTGACCACACTGTTTGAAAATGTCTGCACTGACTGTTCAGAGCTGACTGTTCAGTGTTTATAATCTCTATCATTATTATTTTAATAATAATTAAAGTTACTTGAAAAGCGCTAGATGTGAGACTTTGTTATAGGCTTGTTTTTCTATCATATTTTCCATCAAAAAGTTTCTCTGTTTTGGCAAAAAAAAAAGACATTTTTTTGATCATTTCCAGCCAAAGATATTATATAAGTGGCATCTATAATAAATACAGTTAACTGATGTTAACTATATACGTCAAAAATAAGCCACACATACTCTGAAAGATTTTCTTTCACGTTAATGAACTCAAAACATTATCTAGTCACCGTGAGGGAAAGCAAGGACTTTGTCTTTTCCTTTAAAAGTGTCATAACAGCACAAGCTAAATGTATTTATTTACCTTTAATAGCCTCCTTCATACTGAATAAAGGAAATTACTGATGACTTGTTGAAGTCACTCAGTTCCTCGAGCTCCTCGTACATTAGTGCATTTTATTATTTTGTCACAGGTTTACTGAGTAAACCGTACGCAGTGTATCTGCAGTTGCGCTGGGTTGTAATTGGTGTTTCCCCGTCAGGTTCAGGTCCATTTGAAGTGCACCACAGTGGGCGCAGCTGCTGACTTCTGAAACATCAGAGCTAATTAGCATTGCTGAGTCGTGATCAGTGCAGGTGGTGGTGAAGGCGAAGCTGGACGGATGAAGGCCAGTGCAGCGAGCGAGCATAATGATGTCTGAGTCTGTGATCTGATTACTCAATGCTCGTCTTTGTAGAACATTTAAAATGCTCTCTGCTGAAATGTTGATGGTGCAGATTTCATACTGCTTGGCCATTTTGTGGCTAGCGGAAACCTTCTGCATAAATAAAACGATTTCTTTTCGTTTATATAAAGGGGAAAATGGGATGACGTGATGACATGGAAGAGAGAATTCATCATTGCCTAGTAGGCGTGACGCTATTTAAATAAAATGTATTGACAGATTTCAAGCAATACAAATTTTTATATAAATTCCAAAAGCCATATAACTACACTATATAATAATATAATAAATAAGGAATAAAACACTCCGTGTCGTGCTGTTATAGGAAAGTAATCAATGACAGGGTGTGGTGATGAAGGGGAGATACCTCCTATACCACAGGAATTTGCACTATTACCATTTTCAGTTTATTAAAGAACACATCCTAATTTTTATCCGTTTACAATTGCATTTAATACTGCATGAAACAATGTACCACTTCCTGTATGTAATAGCAGCTGTAAACAGTCGTTCCCTCACCAGCCTCTCTTGTTTTTCTCTCTCTCCTGAAGTTAATAAGAAAAAAAAAAGCAGCTTGTCATTTTACCGAGAAACCGCAAAGAAGCGTAAACTCTTGTATCCTGAAGAAATTTTGGGAAACTTAAAGTTACGGTTTTAACTCTGACTGTTACAAAGCGCTGACACTGGAGACTCCTTCCATAAATGTTAAATAATTGTCTCCTTACAGGAAACATCAGTGGATTTAGTAACGTACTGTTACCAAGTATTGGCATCTAAATAACTACTAAATAATTAGTCTCAAACTACTCAGTTTAATCTCTGAAAAGGTCCTTGAGTCCTGGAAACCTTCTCAGACATCATCAATCACTCCTGTCCTATCTCGGCTGACGAGAGTGTCAGCGTGTGAAGCGCTAGGTTGGGAGTGAAGGCAAGTGCTCTTCGCTCTATTAAGGTTTGAGGGCCCAGAAAGGCACTGATGGGAGTCATTTAGCCTGTAATGGAGCTGCGAGTGATTGGGTGGGGTGGGGGGTGGGGTGGGGGGTGTTGAGATGTGGCCAGCACCACCACTTGTTTCCATATGTGACACAATCGCAATTCAGACTCAGCCCTTTTGAGAAAATGACCTCTTTTATATCCGCGCTTTTTATTTCACAATGGCGCCATTTATTCCCTTCTTCAGCACAATGGCTAGGAAAACAGCCGTAATGGTTGTAATGGTTTGATGGTTCCTGTGCTGTTTAGAATTCTCCTGTCTTCAGAGGGGAAGGTAACGAGGTAAAGAAGGGTGCACTACTTAACAGAGCATTGCCAGTGCTGGTTTAGGGTTTTTGTTTCGTGGCAGATGTTTAGTGCTGAAGCACTTGTGAAGGTGTTGACTTTTTCAGATGGGTTTGTTCGGTCAGCGAGTGCCTTCAGGTGAGCCGCTTAAGCGTGGTGGACTGACAAAGCGTGACATTTTTCTGACCTTTTCCCTTTGGCAAAGTGCAGGAAGTGTCGTGGGCGAGTGAGAGAGATGGAAGAAAAGAGCAGCATGTTCCTCCATACCTCTGTATTACACTTTCTGTTTTGGGTGTCGAACTAGTATACAAGACTATGTAGAAAAATCAAACATAAATGATGTAATGCTGGATATCGGAGCTTTGAAAGGTGTGTCGACAAGGTAAGACACGTTCAGGTGAATTTCCGTATCAGCGCTTTTGCTGTTTTCCTGTAATGACATCATCGATTAGAGAATGGGTCCGGTTTTGGTGAGCTGTTTCAAGGTGTCTCTGTAATGTCACGGTTTACTCACAAGATGTTTATTTCAGTTATTCTCATTCACATCATATTAATGTTTTTTATTTTCATTTCCAAATTCTCTCTTGGTTTTATATTACATCGTATCGCATTTAATAGCAAAGGGGGGAAAAAATGCAGTTTCCTTCTTCAGGTCACATTTTCTTTCCCTGATTTTTTTTTTTCCTGGCTTAAAGGTGAGTGCTTGTGTTTAAGAAGAATCTGGCAACCTTGGAGGCATGAAGTATATGCACATAATCTGCAAACTGTGGAGCCCAGAAAATTGACTTAAGCAGGTGCATAACCCGACTCAGAATACGAGGAACTTTCCTTGTGAAAATGTTAACATAACTTTTGAACTTAAATTGCTGACTCTGAGTCAGTTTTTATGATTACAGCAGCAGCACGCAGGTACAAATCGACAATATCCAAGTGAGATTACTGTGCATAAACTGTCTCTGGGGGGTGTTGATCTTTAAGGTATCCATATGTAACCATTCACATCCAACAGCATCAAAGCTTCAGGCTTAAAGAGAATGCCGTCCTCAGGCATTAGCACGTTTTATATGCCAGTGCGTGGCGTAAACAGAATCAAGAGCTGCCTGGTGCGCTCAGAAAACAGTGTGTACGCGCGGGAGACAGAGGAGTCAATGAAGACAAATGAACGTGATTGAGTGGAGGGTATTGATCAGCGGAAAAAAATGGGGGTTGCCTTCTGCAAATACAGGCGCCGAGCTCCGCGCTTTTCCAAAACTATCGATCCGAACTGGAACAGCGAGCTGCTTTTAAACACAGTCATTATCACTCTGGCTCCAGGCTGTCGTAACATCTGTTCAACATCCTAAATGGAGACATACACACACACACACACACATATAAACACTCACACACACACACACAGAAAACATGCTGATTCAAGGAAGTCCTCCAGTCTCCTCGAACTGACATTGAGTCAACACACGAGCTTGGTATTTTGAAACATTCATTTTTAAGAGACTTCAACATTTTCCTCAAGGTGAACATTGTGAAAGGGGGAGGGGCTTTCCTGACCTGCTAATAGAGACCATTGGACAGTGGTGGGGTCATTTCTGAAATGTGATGGGAGCAGTGGCAGCTGGTGGTTATTAAAATAGAGGAAGCACAACTGTCTGTTATGGACTATATAATACAGGGTGTCCCAAAAGTCTCCATACAGAGGGGAAATTAAGACTTTTTAGCAAAATGTCTTCCAAAATTTTTTATACTTAGTGTTTATTATCTATTTTTTTCCACAGAATGTCTTTGACAAAAGAAGAACGTATTGAAATCATTCTCATTTCTGGATCTGGAAGCTGTCGCAAGGTTGCGATGGACTTTAACAGGAAACATGGTCACATGACACCGTCGCCAAACCTGTTAACAAATTCAAAAAGACTGGAAGTGTTGTGGAGCAACTGAGAAGCGGACGTCCACGAACATCTACTGACGAAGACGTCCACTTCTCGGTTGGTCCACAACACTTCCAGTCTTTCTGAATTTGTTAATAGGTTTGGCGACGGTGTCGTGTGTGATGTGCTCGCCGTGTTTCCTCTTGCCTTCCTGTTTAATTTTCAGTATCTCCTCATCAGTATGAGCATCAGAAATCTTTTCTAAAATCAACGTTAGCAGTGTCTGCCATTTTAAGCTACGAGCTGAAGACGAAAGTGCTGTGATTGCAAAAAATTAAACTGAATTTGATTTCATCCCATTGTGATGAAACGTTCATTTTCTGACTGTATAAGGTGCAACTTTGTGTCTTTACATTTGTTTGTGCGAAATTTGTGCCATAAACCCATTGGAAGTCCTGGTGCAGGTTTTATCAAGTGAAGTGTTTATGCATCTTGAAGTATCACTGGTTCTTGTTGGTACCGATCTTCAGCAGGTCCCAAGTAAACATCCAGCTGGAACATTTGGTACCGAATCAGTGGCTGATTGAAAAACAACGTTTTTTTTTTTTTTTTTTGTGGTAATGAACATTTTGATATTTGGTTCAGAGAATTATCTGTGTTTTGTACAGTGATTCTTTTTCCTGAAAGCTGTCAGTGGCAGTTGTTTACTGTTAGAACAGAATGATGGAAAAACAGAATGATTAAGAAAGCAGAAGGAGAAACGAGAGCCAGGTCTCTGCCCTGCCAGTGTAATGTATCAGGTTGTAATTATACTGCGTTCGCTCTCAGTGACCTGTAGCTGAAGATGTGCTGATGTTTTATTGATGCTCGGCTTTTCCTTTCGTCTCCGAATGGTAATCAGGCTAAACTATGAGCTGTGAACTTTCACTGGCACTGAGCGTGAATCCTGATCAACCCTGTAATCAAACATCTGAGAATGCTACCAAGTTTATTTATCAAGAACGCCTACAGCGCTCGAAGAGCTGAATATTCTCACGTCTCACGTTTCAGCAATTAAACTTCCCAAAGTGTTTCATTTGTCTTGTACCACAGCCATTTGCCAATGATTACGGATTATTTTTATTTGTGAAAGAATGACGTCCTACTTTTTAATCTGTCTACAATCACAAAGTTGTTGTACATCCACAAAACAAGTTAGTTCCTGTTCTCACTTACGTTATAGCAGCTATAAACACTCCTTTCCTCACCAGCCTCTCTCTTTTCTGTCTCTTGAAAAAGAAAGCCGCTTGAAACATCAAAGCGTAAACTCCTCTGTCCTAAAGATGTCAGAAAACACAAAGTTACAGCTTTAGCTCTGACTGTTACAAAGCGCTGACACTGGAGACTCCTTCCATAAAGAAGGAGTTAAATAAACTTCTCCTTAGAGAAAACGTCATGATAGCAATGATTGCACACGTTTTTGTTTTTTTTTCGTTTATTTGGCACGTGCGTGGAACTAGTCTTTCTGAAAGAGTTGTTACTGTAGCAACGATAACGCATCAGAAGGAGCGCGGTAATATAAACCCGTGGTGTGAAGCTGCTGTTGCAGAAAATTCATCAACAGCTTCCGGTCAGTCAGAATCCAGCATTCAGCAGCATTGTGGTATAGTTTAGGTTAACTGTTGTTTCTTATGAAGCATCTTGACAAAATTGCGTTAGCTTTTGATTCTGTCTTATTTTAGCCTTGTGTTTTCATAAATGAAGCTAAACTTTAACAGAGCAAAACTAGGAACCAGTTAAGGACAAAAAAAATCGCTTTTAGCTGCTGCCTCCGAGGTCATGTGGGTGTAATTTGGAGTTGTATGAGAAATGTCCTGTTACTTTAACAGCCCTGAACACGGTGAAATGACGCATGGCCCTTATACGGCCCCAGCCAGCAGCGTTGCCTGTTTCAGGTAAATTGCCCTTCACTTATTTTCCTCATCGCCTGCTTGTGGAAAAGTCCCTTAAAAGAAAAAAAAGACAAAATGGATGAAGCTCTGCACAAGGTTTGACCCTTATTATCAGCAGACTTCAATTTGTCCGGCATGTGGTCCTGGACAAACATGTTTGACTTTGATAAATAGAGCGTGCCGCATGCACAAGGGACCGAGCCTGAATTATTATGTCGGCTCTTTTGTATGTGGCATAATGAGGAGCAGATAAGTTTTATGAGGTTCGAGCCGGGTGCATTGTGATGAAACAGGGAGGTGGAAGTGTTTTGGCAAGCGGGATGAGACATGTTTTAAAGGGAAGGCCACGTCATTAGTGTGCTCGTGTTGATGAGAGATGGAGTTGTCACACTTTGTATAACAGACCCTGTGCCTGGTCTAACTTTATGCTAATTAGAGTCTCTGTGAGGACTTTCTTCAGGCTAGCGTCGTTACATTCACGTTCATCCTCTTCCTGACCTGAGCTACTCTCAAAACAGCAATCAGACTAAACAGAACTTATGCCGATGATACCACAGCAGTGTTGATTTCTCAAATCTGATTGGTCAAGAAGGTGTTTTCTGTATCGGCAGCTCTGACAGTAGCGCAGCTGCAAATCACAGGTTTATATTGAACTAATACTAGTACGCTATCGGATTAAAAACGTGTGTAATCGTTGATATGGTGAAGTTTTCTGTAAGGAGATGTTTATTTAACATTTATGGAGGGAGTCTCCAGTGTCAGAGGTAAAGCTGACTTTAGGTTTTCCGACATCTCCAGGACAGAGGAGTTTACTCTTCTTTGTGGTTTCTTAGTAGCATGACAAGCTGTGATTTTTTTTTTTGTCTTAACTTCAAGAAAGAGAGAGAAAAAAGAAGCTAGTGAGGGAACGACTGCTTATAGCTGCTACAACATGAGTGAGAACAGGAACTAACTTGTTTCACAGACGGTCCATGACTTTAAATGTAACTATAAATGGATAAGAAGTATGACATATCATTGCTGTGGTACAAGAGGAGTAAGACACTTTGGGATGCAGTGGTATGGGGGTGGTTACAGTAACTCCGCTTAATCACACCACCCCATTATTGATCATTTTCCTATAAGAGCAGCACACAGAGCGTTTTATTCCTTACCTGATGATTAATGCAGTATATTCATAGCTGACGAGGTGACTGTGATTGATCAGATGACTTGGTTAAATGACTGACAGTGTTGCGGTTCCAGGCAGCATCACCCCATAGCTATAAATCAGTGAAGCTGACAGGAGCCACGGTACTCGAGCTTACCGCATAGCTGCATGTGTCAGCTTCTTTAAACTCATCCTACAGGCTCCTGAGACGGATTAGCGGAACATGCCGGCTAAGCAAAATAATATCATTTAATGTTCACAGGCGTTTTACCTCATCATCAGTGCTTCCTGTGTGAAGTTCGTTTTGGTTTGTCGTGTCAAAGGACTGCGGTCAAGTAGATAAGAAAGAGATCTCCACATCACATCACATCACATCACATCTGCATTCACGTCCTGATCATGACCTGTGCCAACGACGTGGACCATAGCACACCCTCACAATCGATTATCAGACTCGCTGGGGCTTAGAATTGGCCTCAGAATAGCATGAGAGGGAAAAAAATGGTGATTATATTAAAAAAATGAAAAGGTAGCAAACGTTTATGATCCTTTAGCGGTAAACTTTAGGGCTGTTTCATTTATAGAACAGCTTTCGTCTCGTACTCAAACGACTATAAAGCCACAAGCACAAACCCAGCTGCTGGGGTGTGAAAACTTTTACAGCAGATTTGTGAATTGCTGAGAGAAGGTTGGAAACTTTTTGGGTTTTTTTTTTTTTTTCCCAGAGTGCTCGTGTAGTTCTGATCGTTTGATCGTGTGGGTCTTGTGGGTGTTGTACAAGGCTTAAAAACCTTCACTGACTCTTTAAAGGTTTCATTTTTTTCCTCAGATGGAAATAGGAATGAGCTTCCGCAAAGAACGGATTTTTCTAAATCGTAACCAAATATTTAAAACGCTAAAAAGATTATACTTTATAAAAATCGAGATATAAATCTAGGTTTAAAGGTTTAGGAACTGGGGGTGTGTAGTTGAAGTGTTGTGACCAGGCACAGGTTCTAAGACATCTTGGAATTTTGGGAATTATGATCTTCTGTCTGGGAAAGAAATACAGTGAGATCCGGATTAAAGAGTAGATCTGATCGGTTGTATGTGCAGTGAGGATAGTTGGCATGTTGCAGGCAGTTGACAAAGAATAATTGCAAATAATGGTGTCAAGTTGGGGGAAGAAATGATTGATTGATTGATTGATTGATTGATTGATTGATGCCAACCATTATGAGACCACATCTTGAAGAGATGTTGGTAGATATTTGTTGGAAAAAAAAAAAAAATACAACAACTACAACAACTGATACAACTATAAATGGATAAAAAGAATGTCATGTTCTTTTTTAACGAATGAAAAATAGTAGCTGTGGTATAAGAGGAATAAAACACTTGGGTAAGTGCTGTTAAAGGAAAAATAATCAACTTCAGAGTGGCAGCAGTAACTCTGTCTCATCCAGTCGCACTGTCGTTGATTATTTTTCCTATAACAGCACAACACTGAGTGTTTTATTCCTTTCAGTGTGTGCTGCGAATATTGAATCAGCGTTATCGCTACACATGTTAAGGCAAACCTGCAAAATGGGTGCTATGCAACATGCTATTTTATTTTAATTACATCAAAAAAAAAAAAGGCTGATTTAATGTTGTTTTTTGTACATCTTAATCTTCTTGACATCAAGATTCGAATGTGAAATGATTTCGTGTTTGAGTGGAGCATGCACAAAAACTTTCAGAGGGAAGAGTGAAAAAGTATGAATGAAGTCAGGGCTCTTTTGCTGCTGTTGTTTTTTCTTTTTTTAACGGGAAATCAGAGTTTCGGTTGAACACTTGAAAGGAGCATCAGCCCAAACAGGCAGGACCATCTGGAGCTCCTTTTGTTGTCGATTCCGCCTCTTTAAATTTGTCCCTGTGCCCCTAATCACACACAGAAAAACAGAGAAACACAAGAGTGTTGATTGCGTCTTGAACATGCAAATGGAACAGTTTAGGCCTGATTGTGAGAGCGCTGCTGTTTACCAACATCTAATGGGATTAATCTGAGAGCTGGAGCCTGATTTCTCCAGCCGGATAAGACACTCATCACCTCCACGCTCAATTCATTCAAACTTTTTGTTTTTTTATTTTGCTTTTTTTTTTGTCTTCTCCATTTTCTCGGGCGTCGTGTCAGCTGTCTGTTTTGTTCGATGAGATAACTGAGCACAGGGCCGGCCTTATATCCTCCAGCGCTTTAGTTAATTCTGCGTGTTCGTTCAAATGATCCATTTCCCCTCGCTGGAGCGAAAATAAAGCCGGCCTCATCTTGTAAGGGAGTGAAGATGTGTTTTTACTAAAAGGCATGTTTATCAAGTGAAGAGATTTCTCCATGCTCCGTACCTGACTGGCTTTAATGTGTTTAAAAGCTCCGTTGATCTGCATTGAATCGTTTTGAAATGTTTTCCGGGAGGAGGCCGCTTACGCAGGAATGAGTCATGCTTTTTTATTTCGTGCTGCTTTTTTTTGTGTAAGTGTGTGTTGGAGTGAAGAATAATGGAATGAAAATGCTGTAACTGCTGACATTTTGTCCTGTAATTGTGTTTAGACCACAGAAGGTGTTGATTCATTTTCTCTAACAGCAGCTCTGACAGTAGTGAAGCTGCAAATCACAGGTTTATATTAATGCGCTCGTTCTGATACGGTACAGTTTCTATAGCAACAGCTTATTCAGTGGGACTTTGTTATTATTTAACCAAGAAAACCATACATAATGATTGATACGATGAAGTTGTCTGTAAGGGGATGTTTATTTAACACTTATGGAAGGAGTCTCCAGTGGCAGTGTTTTGTAACAGTCAGGGATAAAGCTGCAAACTGAACTTTTCTGACATCTTCAGGACAGAGGAGTTTGCGCATTTTTTGCAGTTTCTCAGTAACGTGACAAGCTGCGTTTTTGTCTTATTAGCGAGAAAAAGGAGAGGCTGGTGGGGGAACCACTGTTTATAGCTGCTATAATGCGAGTGACAACTTGTTTCATAAAACATTAAATGTAACTACAAAGGATAAAAAGTATGCTGTACCATTGTGTAATAAACTGATGTGGTGTAAGAGGAATAAAACGCTTTGGGACATGCTGGAAAATACTCAGCTTCGGGGCGTAACAGTATACACGGTGTTTAATTCATGACTTATTTTTTTTCTTGTTTTTTTAGACAGATTATCTTTTGTTTAAATAGAGTTAAACCAACATTAGAACATATGAAGTCTTTAACTAGACTGGTTTGCTTTCTTTTTTTTTTTTTAATCTAAGACAAAAACCTCTCGCTGAACAGAGAGTCACTGTTAACCTTCTGTAAGTATTACTTTAACGCACACACACACCACACACACCATATACACTAACATAATTTGGTAAGTGATAACACACTTAGGCCTGATGCTTATTGACTCAGCGTGTGATTCAGAGCTGAAGGCCGTCTCGCCCTCACTTTGGCGTATTACCTTCTCACACCACCTCCACTAACACACTTTAATTCAGTCTCGGGTCATCAATAACACCATCTGAGGTCTAAATTGCTGCTTGCTTTAGCGCCAAAAAAATAAATAAATAAATAAATAAAAGAAAGGGCCTCTACACACTTAAAGAGTGTTCATGGAGGTGGCTTTGGGTTTAACTCGACTAAGCTACTTTCACACTATATGTTTTTTTTACAGCGAAAGTGCTGGCAGGGGCAGTTTTGTGCTGATATATGTGTATAAAAAAGAGAGAGCAGCTCATATGACACTCACACTGTAGCCATAACAATGCAGTAACAATCTAACTAGCCTAGCTTGCTCTCTAGATTAGGTTTATTATTAATGTCAATAATGTATATGAATCATTCAATCATAGTCGCTCACTAACAAGACTCATTTTGTCTCACTATGTCATCCATTTTTGTTTTTTTCTTGCTTGCCCAACATGCAAACTGTCACTCAGAAGGTTAAAAAAAAAAAGTGCATAACGTCACTTCTTTAACTTTTGGAAGATTTTCTGTGATGAAAAACGCATCCACTTTTTCCCCCAGTAGGATTACATGTAAAACCTGTGCTGCTGTTCGAGATAATAAACAGCAAGTGTGAAAGCAGCTTACGAGTCTGAGCTACATGTCGGTGCAGCCGTTTACACAAACAGAATCTGCTTCTCACATCAGAATCAGAGCCGTATTATTCGTGCAGGGAACGTGGGAATTCGACTCGGCAGAGCAGAACAGGAACATATAACATTTGAATGAACGACATACTGTACAGCATCCAGCAACATGCATGATATCTATATCTA
Source organism: Pangasius sanitwongsei (assembly GCA_037576675.1). Taxonomy (NCBI): domain Eukaryota; kingdom Metazoa; phylum Chordata; class Actinopteri; order Siluriformes; family Pangasiidae; genus Pangasius; species Pangasius sanitwongsei. The sequence continues at coordinate 18,269,525 of CM075024.1, forward strand.
TATCCGATAACAGAACAGTATGGTCTAATAAATATATAATAATAAATAATAGCACAGTGAGTCTGAGATAAGACCGCTGTCGAATTCTGGATTGTGATTGGTCAGGAGGTGTTGATTAATGTTCTGTTAAATTAAATGAATGAATTAAACTGCAGCTCTGACAGTAGTGCAGCTGCAGATCTCAGGTTTATATCAAAGCGCTCGTTCTAATACGTTATTGTTTCTAGAGTAACAGCTCATTCACAGGGAGCTGTACAGACAGATGTTTTCTGTGAGGAGGTGTTTATTTAACATTTATGGAAGGAGTCTCCAGTGTCAGCACTTTGTCAGAGGTAAAGCTGTAACTTTAAGTTTTGCAAAAAATCTTCAGGACAAGAGGAGTTGTTGCATTTCGGTAACAAGTCAAGCTGCTTTTTTTTTTTTTTTTTTGGCCTTATTAAGAAAGAGAAAACAGAGAGGCTTATTGGTTATTAAAATAGCAAAAGCACAACTAGCTAGATTTATAAACAATACGTTTCAGGAATGAATGCAAATATTCAAACAGAACTTTATACTTAGAGTTTATTCATTTACAAATTACACCTGCTGCAGGCTCCAAGCGATTCCGCCTGGCGCCAATATGCTAAATTTGACATGTGAGTCATGTTGATTCTGTGATTGGCAGCTGGTTATGAGGTTCTGAAGTTCTTCAGAACAAACGAAGAGCATGCTGTCCAATAAATTTCGAGATCACTCCCGGTGATGCTGTGCCTCTGGGCGGGACTTAAAACGACGCATTAAAAGCCTGTTGTCTAATTAGCGTTAATCTTTCGTCGCATTAAAACACTGAGTACATGAACATCTAGCACACTAATTGACACACCATCTTCAACAGCTGTGTATTAGCTCTGTATCAGGGGCTTCAGGGGAGATTTTCCTGCAGGCTGCACTGTTCACTGAAACCGTTTGCGTTTAATGAACGAACAGCGCGATACGGCAGTGAGATATTTAATCATTCGATTTGCTAAAATATTGAATTCCTCCAAGTGGAATCACCTGTGCTGGTGAGGGAACGACTGTTTATAGCTGCTGTAGCGTAAATGAGAACAAGAACCACCTTCTTAAATGTTACTATAAATGAGAAAAAGATGTATGACGTGTTATTCTTTAGTGGATAAAAGTAGTAATCGTTAGCAAATTACGGTTGTATAAGAGGAATAGGTCACTTTGGGGTGGTCGTCATTGATTATTTTCCTATAATGGCACAGCATGGGGTGTTTTATTCCTTACTTAAATCCTGTGAACTGACACACGTTAGAATCGGTCAGTTTTTTGGCACGTTGCGTCTGTTTCCGGCTTCAGGGAGTCGTGGGACAGATGGTTCAGTATTGAAAGCCGTCCATATGTTTTGCATGAAATTCTGTCTGTGCACGGACAGAAATCTGACTGCATCTGTCTAGTTTAAAGACTTGCAGATTTGAAAGTTTCTTTACAAAAATAAATATATATAATGGTTTAAATGCAGAAAAACCGCCACCCAGCTGGAGTCTGGCTGCTGCTGCTGCTGCTGCTTCTGCTGCTGCTGCTGTGGAACTAAACGGAAATTACAATATCGATCACGCCACCTCAGATGAGACGATCCCTGAAAATATTCAGACTTCATCATCACATACTGTGTCTGCTTTACTACGGTTAACACTACAAAAGCAAAAGATTGTGAGAAAGCGGTCGAGTCAGAGCAGAGCGAGTGAACACGCCGTGACCAGACGCGGAGTGTGAAATGTCTCGGGGAGAGAGGACAAGCCGAGTGGAGCCACGAGACGTCCCTGAGGAACACTCAGAGAGCCATAAAAATATAATTGGGAGCTGTCAGGTACAGCCGAGCGCTGAGGCATCACACACAGAGGAATACGCAAAGACAGAAAAACGAGGAAAAAGAGGGTTAGGATTGTGCAACAGTTCTTAGCATTTTCAAACGCTGCATAAACATCAAATAACAGCAATTTGGCTGCCTAAGAGCCGAAATCACGGCGCTGCAGAGTGAAGATGCAGTTAAGTGGTTGTGCTAGCTAGGCTTGATGACTCAAACACACCATTTTGGCCCAAATTCATGCCACTTTGCTGTTCACTCCTTTTTTATCTGATGTGTAAGAACAGATAAAAGGCATGTTTGAGGTTTTATCACTACACACACTTCCTACCCAGATGTAACACAACCATATTTCAGCAGGTTTTGTTTTTTTTTTCTACTTACACACATCCTCAGGGTCCTAGTTTCCGGACCTGAATCACACCACTCATTTGATTCTTTTAAACGGACCAGTTGAATGAGTCGAATTCATTCGATTCAACATTTCAGTCACATTTCAGTTCACCTTCTTTATTCGGGGGTTCACGTATATTTCACATTTTCACATTTATTTTATTATTGTATATGTATTGTTTGTGTACATATTACTTATGTAAGGAATAAAGCACTCTGTGTCACGTGGTGAAGAGGAGTTACTGTCGCCACCATGACGTTGATTATTTTCCTGTAACAGCATGTCTCTAAGTGTTTCATTCCTTTTAGACCTTAGGGTTTGGGTTATTTATTAAAGAACAGCACATCAAATGTTTTATCCATTTATAGTTACATTTAACGTTCTGTGAAAGAAGTTATTTCCTGTTCTCATTTGCGCTGACACTGGAGACTCCTTCCATCAATAAGGAGATAAAAAATAAACATCTCCTTACAGGAAACTTCACCACTGTTACTATAGAAACCATGACATATATTATAAACCTGTGATTTGCAGCTGTGCTGCTGTCAGAGCTGTTGTTAAAGAAAACTAATCAATGCCCTCTGACCAATCACAGTCCAGAATTCAACAGCGCTGTGGTATAATGAGCGATAAGCATGCGGCAGTGTGTATGGTTGAATAAGTTGAATGAGCAGCCTTGCTTGTCTGATATCAGTTCACTTGGATGTTTGGACTTATCAACCCCTTTCTTTCTTGCATGGATTCAGATTTTATGAACAATGAAAGCCTTAATGCTCTAGAGAACGCCGTGTTGTTTATACGAGAGGGAGAAGCAAGTGTGCATTCAGGAAGTGTAGGACAGTCGGGTTTTGGTTGATCTTCATCTCGCATATGAATGGAGATTATATTCTGTACTTTGGTGCACAATATGTCAGCAGAACTCAGCAGAATTGCTGTTCTGGCACTGTGTGTGTGTGTGTGTGTGTGTGTGTGTTTCATGAGCAATAGCTCTTATAAAACTGAGTAGGAGTTTTAAAAAGATTTTTAAAAAAAAGAGTGCGGCTTTTTGTTTATATGCACCAGAGATCTGAAACACACCAGTAAACATTCTTTAGGCTCCATCTGTCACTGATTAAAAAAAAATCAGTTTTTCATTTAACAAGCCTTACTTTATTATTTGTCGTATACTGGCTCTTTATTGTTACATTACTTTTATATTTATTCAATTTTTACAAATTTTAAAATTATTTTTCTTTTTAAATATTAGATCATTTTATATTGTTATTTTCGGGTTTTTTTTCCCGCCTCCACTGAAATTCCACTGAGTGAGGGAGGCTTAATGTTTTCGGGTTTGTGCGTGCGTCCGTTTCTTGAGATTCTCGTTAGTGTGAAGAGCGAGTGGTTGAATGTTTGTAGGATTGATGCGGAATGATCATTGTAACCAGCAGATGATCTGATTAGATTTAGGAATTGATCCAAACAGGGTCAAGGTCACAGCAAGGTCAAATGTCTGAAACAGTTTACCTTCAATAGTGTCCTTCCTGTGTGAAATATATGTTAAGGGGATTTCAGGGATAGAAATTAGTAGTAAGAAGGACTAGACTTACGCGGTCTTGGTGGTGGTGGTGGAGGCATCACCATCAGCGGCGTTGGCCTCGAGTTCGACTTGTTTAACTTCACACTGTAAAGGTACCATATAAATAAAGGATATTAGTAGTAGTAGTAACAGTATAAATATTATGATTATTATTAGTAGTAGTAGTAGTAATAATAGTAGTAATACTAGTAGAAACAGTATAAGTGTTATTGTTATTATTAGTAGTAGTAGTAATAACAGTATAAGTATTATTATTAGTAGTAGTAGTAACAGTATAAATATTATTAGTAGTAGTAATAGTAATAGTAATACTAGTAATAATAGTACGAGTATTATTAGTAGTAGTAGTAGTAGTAATAACAGTATAAGTATTATTATTAGTAGTAGTAATAATAATAGTAGTAATAATAGTAATACTAGTAATAATAGTACGAGTATTATTATTAGTAGTAGTAGTAATAATAGTAGTAATAATAGTAGAAACAGTATAAGTGTTATTGTTATTATTATTAGTAGTAGTAATAGTACGAGTATTAGTAGTAGTAGTAGTAACAGTATAAATATTATTATTAGTAGTAATAGTAATAGTAATACTAGTAGTAATAGTACGAGTATTAGTAGTAATACTAGTAGTAATAGTACGAGTATTAGTAGTAGTAGTAGTAGTAGTAATAGTAGTACTAGTAATAATAGTACGAGTATTATTATTAGTAGTAGTAGTAGTAATAACAGTATAAGTATTATTATTATTAGTAGTAGTAATAGTAATACTAGTAATAATAGTACGAGTATTATTATTAGTAGTAGTAGTAATAACAGTATAAGTATTATTATTAGTAGCACTAGTATTAATAGTAGTTGATTGTGTTGATGTCCTGCTAGTTCGATCTCCTTCTTTCTGCATAAGTGTGAGAATATGAGTCGGATCGTCTATATTAATGCCCCCTTATACATCTCTCCTATTACATCCCTGACAATTGTACCTCCATTACTTGAATTTCGAGTGCGTTTGTCACATCTTTCCCTCTCTCTTGTTCGTTTTCTGTGCTCGAGTGAGAGAGCATCTGTTTCAGCTTCCTTTTGTAGTGCAACAAATCAGCCTGAGAGGAGAGAGAGCGAGAGGTGTTACAGCCGACAGCTTCACAAATCACCAGTGTTTACACGGCAGTGTGACATCATCAGCCCATGGCTCTTTACCAGACGTGTGTGTGTGTGTGTGATCTGCTGATGGGATGTGACTCATGTTGTGTTCATTACTTAGCACTGTGTAACCCACTGATCGAGGAGCACCTTTCATTTGACAATCTGGAGCCATTTTTTTCTGATTGTACTCGCTCATTTTAAATTCAATAAAATTTAAGAGCTGCTTGTGTGACTTGGTTGTGTGACAGTTGTAGGGACGGCACAGTGCGTACTGGTGAACATCATGCAGTGAAATATTTTCCATAAATCTCCTCAATTTCACTCACTAACAAGACTCATTTATCAGGAGCACTGTGTCCTCCATGTTTGTATTCCTCGCTTACCCCTCAACTCATCAGGACATAAAAAAAAAAAACCTCACTTGGCACTTATCCAGGAAAAAAATTTTTTTAACTTTGACCAAGAAACAATGATGGCAGCAGATACATTTTTAACTGTAGGATCCGCTAGTAATTAAGATTAAAATGGCAAGCGTGAAAGCAGCCTAATTTGCTGCCATGTTTTTCCACCGTGCATGTGGGCGGAGTGAAGGGGGCGTGTCTATAACCTGACTGACAGGGTGGATGTTGCGGCTCTGTATGTAGAAAACGAATGTCGTTTTGTCACTTCCTACTCCGAAAGTAGCGTGAGAATCCAGCATGGGCTTTTTTTTTCTCACACAACTTTCACACTAGGAAGTGACAAAACGACATTCATTTTCTACATACATGTGACACGGAGCTGCAATTCCAGCAACACCGACATTTCAGCTGAGATTTTCTCACCAAGCGATTGTCTCTAATGATTTCTCGGCCCAATCGTATGGCACATGTGTTCCGACATTTCGTCAGTTCCCCGCTCACAAGTTTAGTTCCCACCTGCGATTTACCGTTTGACGCAAAATAGAAGCGATACTTCTTTTTCATCTTATCATTTACATTTACAACCTCTCATGAAATGGGTACAGAGACATTACAAAGAAAAATAAAGCTTGGAAGGAAGTAGCAGAGATCATAGGTGCTTCTGGTGAGTGTAAGGAGCTAGTACAGTTAGCTTGCTTTGCTAATCTAATCTGAGAATGGAGCTAGTACGAAGCCATGCACGCAAAACACAAAACAAACATGCAGATTTCACACTGTTAGTGCGTTATTTAATTTATTTACTTATTAAACTATCTTACTTTGGAAGATTTTATATACTGAAAGTGACACAAGAGACTTCAGGAGAGACTTCCACAGGAGATCACCTGCTAGCATGAACATACGTAGTTGCTTTGATCACGTTGATTCAACCTTTAGTTCAAGTAGCTCTGATATTTTCACATTATTGGTAATAAAGCAAGATATAAAAGATTGTTTTAATTAAAAAATGCCTAGTACTGTATCTTATCATAATCTTAACTATTAGCAATTTGAACCGTAATTATTGGACACACGTGATTGAATGATGTTTTATGGTAATTATAAAACTCAAGGCAAACACAAGCGCTAATTTCTTTGTGATGAAATATTTGTTGCTGTGTGTGTGTGTGTGTGTGTGTGTGTGTGTGCTAGCATATTGTTCAGGTTTATACGACTCTATGAAACAGTCACTCTGAAGATATTACTGCTTCTTTTTTTATCTAATTGGGATGCAGTTCCCATGGGAGCTCGTAGCCGGCTCTTCCCCCGCGTATGGAAATGTATCAGCCGCGGCTATTTTCAGCTCTGCTGCTTCTTAATGATGATACGGGCTTGGAGTGGAGATAACCGGAGCCGAACCCGGAGCTGAAGCTGGAGTTGCAGTTGGATCTGGATCTCCTCTTGATGGCTGCGGAATATGTCAAGATCTTATTTGAGATCTATAATGGATGGAAGGTTATTAATAGACACTGCGGAGCTCTTTCATGGTGAAAGCAGGCTGTAAGGAAGTACATTTTTATACTGGGCTGTAATTTGTGTGCTGCAGGCCAGGGGCTGAAATGGTACAAAAATAATAATAATAATAAATAAATAAGTTTTTAAAAAAAAATCATTATACATTATACGCATTTATAATAAATAAATAATACATTTATTTTTGTTTGTTTATTTGTTTGTTTATTTGTTTGTTTGTTTATTTATTTGTAAAGCATTTTAAATGAATGAAAGAAACATAAAAGATCATAACAACAAACAATAGCCGTTATTATGTGCATTTATTTTTCCTGAGACAATAGAGATGTTAGCATGCCTTAATTATATTATTATTATTATTATTATTATTATTATTATTATTTTGTTTATTATTTAGATTAGTAAATCTTTAGGTCTTTCCTGCATGTTAATTAAGTAACTCTGGAAATACCAAATATAAAAAGGGGAAAAAAATCAAACTTGAAGATTAATTAAAAAATTATTAAAAAAAAAAAAAAAAAGAAAGAAACTTGTCAAAGAAACTTGCTGCTGAAATAAGGCTACTAGTGTGGTAGGCTAAATAATATTTAAATATTAAAATACAATCATTCTTATTTATGTATCCGTTTGTTTGTTTATAAATGATGCTGTTTTCTTGTTGTTTATTTGCATCATCCCCTCTTGATATAAAACCCTATGTATGCATAAATGTTTTCCCATCATGCATTGCAAAACAGAAGCCAGCAGTGTGTGTGTGTGTGTGTGTGTGTGTGTGTGTATATATATATATATATGTATATATAATGTTATGTGCATCACATTAATTAACGCTCTCTGTATGACTGTATCTTCTGCACGCAGTGATATAAATCCTGCACTAATAAGCTGCACCTCTGAGCTGCAAATTAAATATTCTGCTTCATGTCTAGTGTTTGTACTTGTGTGTACGTACGTGTGTGTGTGTGTGTGATGCTAATTAATCCACTCATGTACAACTGTTTCTTCTTTGCCCTCGGCTGTAAATCCTCCTCTAATAAGCCGGAAATAAACACGTCTCACGTGTGCAGGTGTGTGTTCCTGCGTGTTTCAGAGATTCCTCCTCGTACCTGCAAGCACGCTTTTCTCCGTCTTGTCTCTTCTGCCTCTCCGTCAGCGTTGACGCGCCTCCTATTTCTGCCTTTCTCTATTCTCGTCTCTTCCTAATTGACGTGCCTGTCCTGGATGCGTTTTAACCCGAGCAGAGATGACAGGACAGTCCTGCATGTGGCTGTCATCTCACATCTCTCTGATTTACAGCCAGGCTCTCCGTGTACCTGCTCGCTCAGAGACGTGCCAAGCTCAGATTGGGCGTTCTGCAAGCCCCAGGTGATGTCATCAGACCCTGAGCTGATGTTCAGGAAGCTCAGAAATCCGTCCCGGGTTCATTAATGGAGGCCGGAATTTTGATCATATTTTCTTGTTCCGGATGAGTGAAGAACTTCATCTGCAGCAAACTTTAATTTTCAAGCTGGAAAGGTCATCCTGGGCTTAGATGGAGTTTTTTTCTGAATACAAATGAGGAAGCGTTATTCATCATCAAGTGCTATTAAGGTGAAAATTGTTCAGGCATGAAAATGTTTTTTTTCAAGGTTTCTCTTTTTTCAAAGTTTTTCTGGATATTTAAGGGTTCTTCATTTTCTACTCGGAATGCAAAGAACCCTGAATCTAATTTCCTGCCTCTTCTATTTGTGTCATGCTACTTCCTGCCAAATTTTATGCCTCATAAGTTGATAGTAGCTCAGTGCGTAAGGAAAAAAACACTCTATGTTGTTCTGTTAGAGTAAAATAATATAGTTAATTATTTTCCTACAACAGCACATTGTATTCCTCTTCCCCGATTTGGCAACAATTTTTATTTATTAAATATTACTTTTTATCTGTTTATAGTTACGTTTAATGTTGTGAAACGTTCATGAAACATGTTAGTTCCTGTTCGCACTTATGTTATAGCAGCTATAAACAGTCGTTCCCTCACCAGCCTCTCTTTCTTTCTCTCTCTTGAAAAAAAAAAACGCAGTTTGTCATGTTAAAGAGAAACCACAAACCATAGGAAACTGTTAGAAATGTTAGAGCCATTAACAGCTGTTAAAGTTACAGCCTCTCACTGTTACAAAGCGCTGACATTGGAGACTCCTTCCATAAGTGTTACATAAACGTCTCTGCACAGAAAACTTCACCATGTCAACGATTACACACGTATTTTAATCTGTTTATGTGGAGCGTCCGCCATACAAGTCCCTGTGAATGAGCTGTTACTATAGAAACAGTAACGTATTAGGACGAGTGCGTTAATATAAACCTGCGCTACTGTCAGAGCTGCTGTTAAAGAAAAGGAGTCAACACCTCCTGACCAATCAGAACGAAAGACAGAAAGAAATCCTTCATGGGGTTCACTTTGCTGCGTAACATCCTGCTTGACCTGAAGCATTGGAAGAAATATACTCAGATGTGTCGACGTATTTCACGCATAAACCTCTCTACTCATTAGGAAGCAAATGAATGCCTTCATTTCGTGACTCGTTATTCTGTGTCTGATTGAATGTCATGAGGAATCAGGAAGTGATTCTGTGACTGTGCATTAGAGCTGGGTTTTGCAAAACCTGAGTGAGTTTCCGAAAAGTCAGCAAAATAAATGTAAAGATGATGTAACATGATGTGGGAGATGACGGTACCTACAATACTGTGTATGGCGGGCTTTTTATATCCAAAAAAATATACAGATGTGAAAACATATTAACTAGCAGTTTAACGATCAGGCATTTTGGATCGGTGCATCGATTTAAAAGGCAATGATTGAAATCAGTTAATGCAATAATTATAAATCGTTATCGAAAAAGGACAAACTGCTGGTGTGTAAAAATTATTCATATTTATAAAATGATGCATATCTGTATCTGCAGCTGATGTGTATGTGTATATCTTCAAATATTGAAGATATTGAATAGAATAGTTCAAAACAAGCTATTACATTTATTGTTTTCTAAATATTTAAAAATTGGAGAAGTGATTTGAACTTTGAGCAGGAACAAACATAAAGTTGGTTTGCAGTTGAAAAACTTTTTTTATGTATAGAAATATTTGGATATAATTTTTTTTTTTTAAAAACCTCACTATATTCTAGGCACTTATTGACATCACCATCATTATTATAATTCGATTATAAAATTCTATCTTGGAGATTCAAAAATGAACTCACTTTCACAGGATTGAACAAACAATCCTTTAAATTAGACCAAAATAAAAGAATGAAACGTTTCTTCAAGACACCCCCAAAAGAACGTTCACATACTGTATATCAGGACATTATAGAATTCACAAGGTGTAAGATTTGTTTTAAAAATGCATAGCTGTATGTAAGGAGAAAGAAAGAAGTGTAATGATGTAGAGCTGAGCTGTGTCTGCCAGGTCTATGGTTTTAACGCAAAAAATTTTTTTTTTAATTGCGATCGTTAATTGTTTTTAAAGTTTTCTAAAATCAGAATGATGGTGTATTGCCATTTTGAGTTGGTGTTTTAGTTTAATTAATTCCTCTTCCTCTCATCGTTCATCCATGAACACGTTTATTTAACCTGTGCACGTATTTGTTTCATTCCTCACAACAGCTGGATTAATTAAATTACACACAACCGTTATGACTATGTAATTGTTTCACTATCCACGATAATTAGAATACGAAGGTGCGTTGAGGCTAATTCAAGATCGCAGGCTAATAAACTTACCGCAGTTTTAACGTTACATGATTTAATTAAGGAAGCATGTTTATGGATCAGTTCTTAAAGCACAAACGTGGCAGTGATAGCACGTTTGGCATCGACTCGATGCTGTTTCACTGTCTGTACGGCCCGAAGTGCAGTAACAACAGTTTCGACAACAATAAAAAGTCTGATCGGATAAGAATTAGCTTAATTACTGTTGTAGAAAATTAGAGAAGATTGCGAGGCCTGCGCTCTGGTCATGTTTACCTCCGTATCGGATGTTTGACTGCCGTGGATTAAAGACGCTGTAATTGCCGGGTCGGATGGAGAGGAGTGGTTGCGTGTGTTGAGCAGTTCTTTTTTTTTTCCTCAGTACTTTTGTTTTACAGGAAGTGTTTGTTAGTGAGCGAGCAGGCAATAAACACCTGTTTTCAGTATTATAACACTGTTGTCTGAACGCTGATTTCTGTTTATTCAGCTAATTACTCTCGGATAAATCTCGGATACTCTCAGGGCACGTTGACGTACATACAGCTGCATCCTGCATTCCTCTAATTTATATAATTTTCCCATTAAATTCAAGCAGCAGTATGTAATTTGTTGTTGTTGTTGTTGTTGTTGTTGTTGTTAAAATGATGTAAGTAGTATTATTGAGTCTGTAAAAATACTCCAAAAAAGAAAAAAAAAAGAATATGGCATTCTGGTTCTGCTGCAAATATCCCTTCACAACCAAATTGGCTGGAATTCTGATTTGGGATAATATTTTTTTGGGAAAAATAATATTGAGATGTAATATTGTAATAAGATGATTCTATTTATTTACTGATGTATTTATTTGTAGTTCATTTATTTCACATATAAAATCTGTTAAAATCTCAAGATAATACAGAGAAAAAAAGATAGAAAGAAAAACATACAACACCGAGAACATTTTGCTGTTATTTTCTTGCCAAAGCAAAGCTAGCCAAACAGACTAACAATGTTAGCAAAACTAGCCAGATAATACTGGCTAACACATTACAGGAACAGATAGCGATCAGGGGGTTCAAGACACACAAAATGGTGGACATGAGAGTAAAATTTGAAAAAAAATCCCACACAGCTTTTCTTTTCTTTTTGTCGATGTATAAATCCACTTGTTGTGGATGTATAGACGTTAGTGACGGAAAACAGCCGAAGGTCTAAACATTTCTGACATGTTTCTGTGATTAGAGTATAAAAGGACAGTCATTTTTTCAAGAGGTTCCACATGAGAACACTGACTCGGAGAACCCCAAAGTTTGTTAGTCTTTTTTTTTTGCCATTTTTTATAAGAATAAGTGAAAATCTGAATGTCTGGTTTTCTCTCTTTTTGTTTCGAGAATAGAGGACATTCAAGGGAAGAGGAAAAGGACATGGGCTGGTATTGGGGCATTTTCTGGCCTGAGGGTTCTGCGACACACACGCATACACACACACACACACACTCACACACACACCTCTTCAGTTTCCATCTCCATCACCCTAGCTCTCGTCCCTTAAGACCTCGAGATCCACGTGTCCTCTCTTTGTCCCTTAATCCGACCTTGGACTGGATTTCAAAAACAAACTGTTGTTGCATTGTTTCAGTTTTAATTCACATTTAATTAAATCTTGTCTTTATTTCATGAGTGAGGGTTATTTACTGGAAATATTGATTAGTGCTAGATGAATTAGCTCCATCTCTGGACTCAGAGTAAAACCACATAATAGCCTGCGCTTTATGTGCAACAACATGTGCAGTCACAGACTCATTAGACTTATATTACATATACACACAATTAAATGGCCTGGTCGCAGTAAATGCAATAAAATATGCAGTTAAATGCATATTGCAGTGGTTTAAAAGCATGGTTATGTGTGTGTTAATGGCTGATGTAGTGTACAGACAGCTCCTGTTTAAGCTCTCACTTAAACAGCTGCACACGTCCAAATTGATCATGACCAAAGGGCCGTAATTAACATCTGCAAGAAATAATACATTTAAAAGAAGCCATTTCACAGTCTGGCCACTTCCAATGCACTGCCCACTAACCTCTGATTGGTTAAGCAAGTGTAAAATTTATCCAGCAGGTAGAATCTGAGCATTTATACATGATGAATTAGTGGGTGTCCATGGTATACAAAGAGTTAGTAAGTATCTATGGTAGATGAAGAGCTAGTGTGTGTCTATGGTAGATGAAGAGCTAGAGTGTGTCTATGGTAGATGAAGAGCTAGAGTGTGTCTGTGGTAGATGAAGGGTTAGTGTGTGTCTATGGTAGATGAGAGTTAATGTGTGTCTATGGTAGATGAGAGTTAATGTGTGTCTATGGTAGATGAAGAGTTAATGTGTGTCTATAGTAGATGAAGAGTTAATGTGTTTCTATAGTAGATGAAGAGTTAATGTGTGTCTATGGTAGATGAAGAGCTAGAGTGTGTCTGTGGTAGATGAGAGTTAGTGTGTGTCTATGGTAGATGAAGAGTTAATGTGTGTCTATGGTAGATGAAGAGTTAGTGTGTGTCTATGGTAGATGAAGAGTTAATGTGTGTCTATAGTAGATGAAGAGTTAATGTGTTTCTATAGTAGATGAAGAGTTAATGTGTGTCTATGGTAGATGAAGAGTTAATGTGTGTCTATAGTAGATGAAGAGTTAATGTGTGTCTATGGTAGATGAGAGTTAATGTGTGTCTATGGTAGATGAAGAGTTAATGTGTGTCTATGGTAGATGAAGAGTTTATGTGTGTCTATGGTAGCCAGGAACTCTTTGACTGTTTACTTGTGATTTTGTCATTTTCAGCTCTTTATGAGCTTTGCCTAAATATTTACAAATAAATTGATAAATGCACCCATTATGAGGAAAATTATTATACAGCGGATGTTTTTTAAATGTAGCACGAACTATTTTTTGCAGCGTTACATCATAACCTTCTTATATATGTCATTGAATGTTCTGATTATGTTCTCCATTGTAGCCACGTTGTCTGTACATTTTGTTCTGTAAACAGGACAGATACATACACGCTGCCCTGGTTCTCCAGCTGTCCCGGTTCTGTCATGTTAGTGTGCCATTGGACTATTTTACAGCATTTAGCAGAGCAGCGCTCCTTAAACCCACAACCAACAACACCCCCACCGTCCTGGTGTACAGATGCCGTGTTAGCGTGATCATGATTGGCATTCAATTTCCGAGCCTCGCTCCATCCCTGCTAGCTTTAATTAACCAAGAAGCCACAGACCTTATCTTATCTTTTTTCAGATCGTTTTCATTTGGTGTGATCGGCGCTGGGTTGCGAGAGTCAGATCCTCGACTTTAAGAGCCGGCTGATCTTTATCTACCTCGGGGAATCTGTCCATATGGGCGTTAAGTCTCCAGCCGTTCTGTGTTTAACTCCTGGTTCCCTCAATAACTATCAGATGTTTATCTCTAACTGATAAAAGATTCATTTAGATGCATTGCTTTGCGATGAAGAGCCGAGTTTTATGAGGAAACCCGGTTTCCCAAGAGCATCATAACATTAATGTTAATGATAATTTTTTTTTAATGTTAATGATAAGATTTTTGGCTCCTTGTAATCATGAAAACAGTACACTTCATTAATATTTCAATGCTTTCATATGTCACTGAGCAAGGATTATGCACTGTGATTTCATATTTAGATGTTAATAATTTTATATTAAATGTAACCATTTTATTTGTATTTATTTATAAAAATGTAAAAAAAAAAAAATGTCTTAAAAAGCATTTAAAATGAAATTCTTTATTTTAAAAGTTATCATGACAGGCAATTGAAATATCAGTACAAAAAAGCAAACATTTATATATGTTAAATGTTAAAGTAAATAATTCCCAAATTCAGCTTTAACTCCAGAAATATTTTACTTTAACCTCTTTTTATTGTATCTCTGACTTGTCTGGAAATGCATGTCAAAATACAATGCAATTTACAAAATAAATTAATCTGTTTATTTTTAATTTATTATAAAATAATTTATAGTATAAACATAGGCTTAGGTAATGAAGTTGGGATGAAAGTATATATTAGCTATTGATGAAATTATGCCAGAAATATGAGATATGAAATGAGAATTGGAAACAGACTAATAAATTCTGCACCATTTGGCTTCAAGGCCAGTCAACAGATTTCATTTTATTGATAATTGATGTTTTAAGTAAGTTCATGTAATGCTATTAATCCAAAAGAACTGAGAAAGTGGATGGATGCTTTACCAAGAGGATGATTTTAGTCATTTTTAACGTTACAGTGGCCCTAAAATCGAGCCCTGAGGAACACCACTTTACCTTGTTTAACTTTTAACTTATGAAAGCATCACAGGATAGTTGTTATTTATTATTGTGTTTCACTCAGATCCTTTCACCACAACTGTTTTGTCGTTAACAGCAAGGTTTTACTGCCATTTCGTTGTTCTCAGACTGCACTTTTCTCTCATTCAATCTATAATTGTCGCATCTTGGTTTCAGCCCATCATTTGTTTATAATAATCTACATATTAATATAGAATAATAATTGTAATCTGTGATGCTACTAAACAGAACTCTACCAATCTTAGCTTATAGCTCCAACATTTATTCTTTTTGTTTTGTTACTTTTCTTTTTTGGATACAGTGATTTTGTTTTCTTGCGGAAAAGCAAAGCATTGTTATGCTGCGTGATATATGTGCAAGGCAGACTGAACCATTCCTACTCATCAGAAAGGAGATTTTTATGGCTGCAAAAATTCTCTCAACCTTTTATTCTGTGAATTCTCATTCATTTATCACTTATTTATGCCTGTTGGTAGCATTTGCCTGTTTATAGCCTGAGCAGTGGATTTTGTAAGTGAGCAGTTTCTATGGCTTTCTGGTGTCATTAGAAAACATATCAATATATATTTTCTATTTTTAATATATAATGAAAGCAGCATCGATTTAGGGTGTCTATAAGGAGTTGTAGAAGTAATTTCCCAATATGTTTGTCCCTCTATAAACGGAAAATTGAGACCTATTAAATGTCTCTCTCTATCTCTCTC
Source organism: Pangasius sanitwongsei (assembly GCA_037576675.1). Taxonomy (NCBI): domain Eukaryota; kingdom Metazoa; phylum Chordata; class Actinopteri; order Siluriformes; family Pangasiidae; genus Pangasius; species Pangasius sanitwongsei. Next base: position 18,285,161 of record CM075024.1, read on the forward strand.
TCTCTCTGTCTGTCTCTGTAGGGAATTTGGTTGGCGAGACCCCGAGCTGCCTGAAGTCATCCAGATGTTGCAGCATCAGTTCCCCTCTGTTCAGTCCAACGCTGCCGCATACCTACAGCACCTGTGCTTCGGGGACAACAAGATTAAAGCAGAGGTAAGCAGCAATTCTCCAAGCCTGGACCAAAGCTTCTTTTTTTTCACACAAGCAACATTAAATGGTTCATTATACTTCCTCAGAAAGCTGAGCAAAACAAAGTTTGGAAAGGCCCAAGCTTTTATAGTCTTCCAGAACAGCAGGAGGAGCTTAGCTGTCCATCAAACAAGGGGGCGGGGCAGTAAACAGCAAGGTGTGATATGTGAAAGTTTTATTGCTGTCCATTCAAATAAATTGCATTGTGTAAGTATTCACTCCCTTGGGTCAACACTTGGTAGAACCATCAAGTACACGGATATCTGGGATATGTCTCTATCAGCTTTGCACATCGTGCAACTGTGATATTTTTGCCCATTTTTCTTGGCAAACTTGCACAAAATCTGTCCATTTGGCCGAGGACCGTTGTTAGTGAGAAGCAGTTTTTATGTCTTGCCACAGATTCTCAATCAGGTTGAGGTCTGGGCTACCACTCTAACACATTCAGGTTCTTGGTTTTGAATCACTCCAGTGTAGCTTTGGCAGTATGTTTAGGGTTGTTGTCCTGTTGGAAGGTGAAGCTCCGCCCCCAGTATCAAGTCTCTTGCAGACTGGACCAGGTTTTCTTGTAGGATCACCTTATATAGATGGAGATAGAGAGTACTTTATTGACACCCAAGGGGAAATTTGGTGTCACAACAGCCACATAACACTTAACAGTACACAAGACTTTAAAAATGCGTAATAAACTATATATAATATAATATAATGTATATATATATATATATATATATATATATATATATATTTATATATATATATATATATGTGTGTGTGTAGTTAGGTCCGGAAGTATTTTGACAATGACAGAGTTTTTGTGATTTTGCCTTTATACACAACCACAATGGATTTGAAATAAAACAATCAAGATGTGATCGAAGTGTATCAGAATCCTTTCCTTGGTGAAGAAAAACCCCTTCACAACATCAACAGAAGTCAAGAATACTCTGGAGAAGGTAGGCG
>CM075024.1:18286413-18365229 GCA_037576675.1 Pangasius sanitwongsei
ATAAAGCTGAAAGTCTACACTTCAATCACATCTTGATTGTTTTATTTCAAATCCATTGTGGTGGTGTATAAAGGCAATATTTGTCTCCATCCATCTTGCCTTCAACTATGACCAGATTCCCAGTCCCAGCATATTCCCACAATATGATACTACCGCCACCATGCTTCACAGTATGCGTAAATAGATAGATTAAAGGCCAAGAGATGCTTCTAAAAATGTTTTTAAAATAAAATCTAAAAACAAAATAAAGACTTCTACTGATGTAAAACTTGTAAAAAAAAAAAAAAAAAACTATAATATTATTTCACAATTCTGTAAAATGTGCTCGTTATTGAGACTTTATTTGTCTTCAACTGGTGGAAACAGGTTTTAGCAAATTTCTAAATGCCTGCCCTTCAGTTCTATTAAATCACTTCAGGTGCTAAATTAATCTATTTGCATTGACTCCACCTTCTATTTTGCCTCTCTGAGGTAGAAACACCCCAAATTACATATTCGATATGTAGATGTGTAGAAGATAAACATGCAAAAAGTATGTGGGTTTTTTTCCACAACATTCCAGAAACCCTGTTAGTAAATCAGTGCAGATATTTTTGGCAGTTGTTTTCAGTTTTGTAGGAGTTTTTAAACTCATAAATCTTTAATAAATCAGGGCCAGAGTGTGTACAGGAGTGCACCAGCCCATGCACTGCAAATCTATATACAAATACATACATATATATACAAATCTTTTCCTTATGGATTTCTTAAGCTCAATGTAAATCAGTTTGTAAAATTTTTGTAATGTTCTTTAAGGAATGTTAATTCAAATATGTTTTAGAAAGCCTTTGACTTGAAGCTTTTTGTAAATTGCACAAGCTCTCGAACTCTCCTCCGTCCTGTGGGAACTCTTCATTCACCATATTGACCTCCTTGTTCTACAAAATGAATTCTTACAGAAGTCGTCAGCAGATAATTCAGCCCTTTATTGAAATTTGATCCAGAATCTCCACGCCTGGATTTCCCAGCCGTAAGTTTTCATAATTGTAAAGAGGAGTTTTTTTCTGTATAGCCAGACAAATCATGAAAGGAAACAGCGATGTATTGACAGCCATTCCACATGAAGCAGCTCCGTAATTGTGTCTCAGAGGCTTAAAGTAGGCTGATGGAAATTAAATTCTGGGGAATAAATCCAAAGGAACAAATAAAGAGCCACAGAGAGCAGCAGACAAACCTCTGAATGTTATTTAATGGGAAAAAAACAGCAGAGCTAAAATTCATTTAGTTTCCAGTGAGCACCACTCGCATCATTCCTCTGTACTGTTGTATTCATGAAGTTGCCAAAATTCTGCTTGTTCTGATTTGTTTTGCAATTTTGCAAGGTGCAGAAATGAACCTTTCTGCATGGAACGCTTGATTGGATTGTGAAAGTTTTATTAATGAAGGTTAGCTCTGAAAAACAAAAACAAGCGCAGCATCAGAAAAGTTAAATCCTCTTTCAAACTTTTCTGTTTCTATTCAAAGTGTCTTACAAAAACCAAATCTAAGAACATTGCAGAACCCTCGGATTGGACCAAACGTCTGGCCCAGTCATGACGATCCGATCTATGACCTTCTCCACAAAATGTACATCCTTTAAAAAATTTTAGAAAGTCCCATCTACAAAAAAAACGGTTCTTTAAGGTTCTGTGTAGATTCGGAGAATGTTTCCCTTTTCCCTTGGATTGCCATTGGTTAATTTAAACCATTACCACCCAAAGAGCCCTGAAGGAACCCTTTTCCACTGACAATTTACTGGTGCTTAATCTGATTCCATTCCATGCTTCTCCTCTGCAAAGCAGTTGGCTCCAGCACCAAAATTCTGCTGGTCTGGAACCAAGAATCGGTGATGTCAGAGTCTTGAGGGTGGTGATATTTCAGCACAGCTTGAGCAATTATTTTTCTGAATGTAATTAAAATAACACAAAACAGTTTGGTGACTTTTGCACCAACACCGAATCAGTAACATTCTCATCCATGACCTTCTGATCACCACCACAGTATTCTTAAAAAAAAAAAAAAAAAAAAGGTTCTTTATGTTTCTGTGTACATTCTGTGTGTGTGTGTGTGTGTGTGTGTGTGTGTGTGTGTGTGTGTGTTTGCCTCTCAGAAAAGGTTAATGTTTAGAAACAACAAAATTTTCCACAAAAACCTTTGCCCATATAGTGTACATTATAATCTTCCAGAACAGTAGGAGGACCTTAGCTGTCCATCAGACGAGGGGGCGGGGAAGTAAACAACAAGGTGTCACGTTTAATTTCAGTGTTAAGAATGGGTGAATGTGAGATTGCAATGGAGTTGAATGCGTTGCTTACTAATAGTATTAAAGACTGCCATTGTCACATCCAAGACAAGTCCAAGACCAGCTGAGGTCGTATCGAAGTTCAAATGAAAGCGAGAGAGTCAAGATGGAGATCATCAGATCCTTTTCAGAGGCCAAGCCTTTACTTCACCTAGTTGGCTTCATGTGTTGCACTAATGATTAGGCTGTTTTCTAGAAGAAGGAATTCATTCCTGTCAAACTCTGTGCATGTGAAAAGGAAAGACAACTCGAACATCGTTTCTACAAACTGTCAGAAATTGTCTTGAGATTGAACTGGCGTCCTACAGCCCTACTTACTACTGAATAAAAAACATTAATGGTGTGTAAAACAAACGCAGTATGAAATACCTCAAAAAGAAAAGGTGTGTCAGAAAACACTTCAGAAAGGCGTTCAGTGTGAATGCTACACACAGTCGAGTGGCAAATGATTTTAAGCTCAATGTCGAATCGTGGGTTGTAGCGGCAGCACGGCGGCAGGTCATGTGATGGAAACTGACAGACGACGATCGTGTATTTATAGATAAAATATCATTAATTGAAAGTTCTTCTCTTGATGAGGGCCTCAGGCTAGCCTTTCCAAAATGTGTAGGAGGTAAGATTAGCACAATTTTGGACCAAAGCCGGTTTAAAAATCCAACTACTGTATTTTTAAAAGCTGCCCCCACTGTGTGAGTCCAGACACAGTTATATCTGGTGACAAAAATAGCAACTAGAAGAACATAGGGGAAAGAAACACAGATTTACGTCCAGCCAAATTAGAAATATGACATATTAATAAGATAAACCTAGATTCTGTAGACTGCTGCTTTATCATCTGTGCATTGGTGGTTTATTTACTTTAATGCAGCTTCAGTTACACATAAAGTGAAATGGTTCGGGAAGCAATAGCTCAGTTACCAGAACAATAAGCAGTCTCTACAATTTCATTACTGTTATTTATTTATGATTACAGTTTCTTACTAGAAATAGTAGATTTTCTATTCAGATGCTTTGCTAATTTTTTTTGGATTAAATAAACTTATAAATGCATTAAAGGGAAAGGAATTGAGTGAACTATTATTAGACCATTAATGCAATGTTACTTCTGGGACATCTTGAAAAAGGTCCCAGCATGCATTTTGAAACAAAGTGGAGCGTGTGCAATGTAATATATTCAGTTTTGACTTTTAGATTTGCTGAATCAGGAGAGACGTTGTATGGTTTCTATAATTGCTGTCCAATACATCTAAATCATTAAAGAAAAAAAAAAAGCAAAAGCAAGTCATTATCTCTATAAGTGGCGTCTCAGCTCGTTCTTTTTCACTTGTCGTATGTGGTGATTTGGTCTCGCTTTCCCTTAAAATAAAATAGTGGAAGAAACGCTAATGATATAACTATAATATAAATATATAAATGTGTTAATACATGGAGTCATAATACATCTGCACCAGCTGTAGCATGTCATGGCATGGTGTGTGTGTGTGTGTGTGTGCGTGTGTGTGCGCATGTGGCCAGGTGGTGGAATAGAAGAGTTAATTACATGTGACAGCGTCCCAGCAGATGGCCGTGGAGCTCTGGACAGGTTATTTCACGACTGCCATTCATTTCCCAGAATGCACGCTTACACAGGCTCTTTCACATTACGCCAATGGATGGTGAAAAATGACACGGTGCTGCATCGCTCCGTTGAGAACCGTTCAGAGGCAACGTGGAAACGCTATTCTCCACATCTCACCTATTATACGATACCCACCGGGGTACACTGTGGCCTCAGGGTCTTAGCGCCTCCCGCATTCGTATGTACAACGAACTTGTTTATACCACAGCACTGTGGACTTCTTGTGTGGATTCATTTTCTGTAACTGTAGCTGCAAATCACAGGTTTATATTAATGCGCTCGTTCCAATACGTTATTGTTTCTATAGTAACAGCTCATTCACAGGGGCGTGTCCCAGGGACGCTCCTCATAAATGGATTAAAAAACATGTGTAATTGTTGATATGGTGAAGTTTTCTGTAAGAAGATCTTCTTCAAATCTTTAAATGTCTCAAATATGGATGCTAGTAAAATATTCCTTACATAATATTCCAAAGGAGACAGATGAATGTTAAAGAAAGAAGAGTCAACATACTACGTAATGTACACACAGTCTACGCCAAGTATAAAACGATCAATTGCATTAACATATTAACTATATGACCCTGGTGTTGATGCTCATGACCTTTATGATCAGATACCTGGTCAGAAACAGAGGAAACACTCCTGAGCCTGCAGCTGAGTGCTGTTTATAGCAGGGGGTCTACTTCCTCTCCATCTCCCCCCGCGTCGTCTCGGTCTGGCTTAAGTTCAGCTTCATCAGCCGTTTTTGGCAGGAAATCTAATCCGTTGATTTCCTTTTGTGTGTGTGTGTGTGATCTGTAACTCTGAACCGAGCCGGAAGAGCTTCTGTGTGTCTAATTGAACACCTTGGAGTCTGCAATTCATCCAGGCCATGCAGTCGCCAACGCTTATTTCATTAACTGGCTGCATTGAGGTGAAGAAAAAATTCACAAAATGAAAATGGCTGCTGGTGGCTCTCCCACCTTCTCAGTGGAACATGCCGTAATCAGAGAGTTGTTTTCACTCTTACAATCGGGCTGCTTTAGTTTGACTTTGTTAATCTCACGTTTTAAAAACATCTGTTGCGCCAGAGCAGTAGGCGATCACAATAATTCATCATGCCGCTGACACTTTCATCCTTTTGTTACACGCTGCATAAAAGTAAACTTTTCTTCTCTCAAAAGTGGCGCACTCAGTGTCTGGCCGAGTTCTAGACAACCCTTTGTTTCATGATGCATGCTAATTGGAAGAAATCAGATCACTTTTAAAGCTCAAGATGGTCTCAAGTTTTGTCTCCCAGCCAGGGATAGATGGAATTTTAAAAAATCCTCAGAATGCTGCAGCAAAGGTAGAGAAAACATCCATCACTATGGAGACAAGGTTTTTTATTCACAATTGTTCCCTGAAAATAATGTTATTCCAACACCTGGATCTTGAGCTCGCGGTCCTGTCTGTGTGGAGTTTTACATGTTTTCCTCACGTCTATGTGGGTTTCCTCCGGGTTCTCCGGTTTCCTTCCACCTCCCATTGGTGAAACTAAGAATGTGTGTGTGTGTGTGTGTGTGTGCATGGTGCCTGGTGTATTCCCACCTCACGCCCAGTGTTTCCTGGGTGAGGCTCCAGATCCACCGCCACACTGACCAGGGTAAAATTGTTTTCCAGTTTGGTTTATTTTTCTACCAACAACTTGCAGACATGATGATGAAACATATCCAAGTTTGGCATATCCAATGGCAGCTGCGCCAACTCAGCAAACAAACACACCACGCGCCCAAATCTGTGATTGGTCTTTCCAGCGAGAGGAGCTCAAGCTGAGGAGCAGCAGTCTTCCTGTAGTTGTGGAAATTGTCATGAAATTTTAATAGTGCTACCTGCAGGACTGGAACAATCATACACAACAGCCAATACGAAACCATGCAAATATGCAAGCTTGTAAGGTCTAAAAAATGTGATCACGGAGCCCTCACAAAGTCGTCTACGCACTCTGTATGCTGCGGCCTTTATGGGGAACCAGTAACAGACCCACAGTCTGACTGAATGACTGGTACTGGCTCATCTCAGTCAACTTCATCACCTTCATCTACACTCACCTAACACATAACCTACACCTACTAAACATGGTTCCTCCAGGGTTCTTCGTCTGTTTAACAATCCTGGGTTTATACTTAAGTTCTTTCCTGAAAAGAAAATCCTCTCTTTTATGGTTTTATATTGATTTTTAAGGGAGGAACATTTTGATTTCGGGACAGGATCTTTTTTTTAATTATTATTATTATTACTGATATTCTCCTGAGGAAGCAGGTGATGCTTCATTATGTAGCCGTCAAAAACACCAAACATCATCAAACCCCATTAGACCACTAATTTCCACTTTCTTTAAGACCATTGTCTGAACCTCCACATAAACACATGCATGCCTTCATTCCACTGAGCCTCTCGAATGCTTTGCTTTAACTCCTGTAAGTACATGCTGAGTGCTCTTGATGTATATTAACATAAGCGAGAAGAGAAACTCTGAAGTGCTGTGAGAATTATAGAACGTGTCAGACTTGTTTATCCGCTCATTTCAGGAAGCTGCAGAAGGTCTGAAGAGAGTAAATAAGTGAGAAAGTAGGAGTTAGGTGTCAGTCATTGTGATTTCGAGCGGCGTTCTCTCAGGCACACTTGGCACTCCGTAGCCGCTTCTTTAATGAACTTGGCTTGCTTTAATTGATTGATGCAGAACACAAAGACGCTGTTGACTGAGACTTAGTCACGCTGTTTGTCCTCACAAAGATGATTCAGAAGCTGATTCCTGATTCATTTTGTTTATGACGGCGTTTGAGAAAATGCTTGTGGTTATTAAAATGTTTTTTCTTCATTTAACATTTGATTTGATTTGTCATTGGAATAATAATCCTGAGTGACTGTGAGCTCTGTGAGATCATTTTAATTCATACTTTTTTTTATCTTTCTGTTTAATCATTTAATTTTGAATTTTCAATAAAATTACATAAATTGTGTAGATGAAATCAGGTCAAAAAAAGAGTGTGTGGTTTTGGAAAACTCAAAAAAACATTTTGTTGATGAATAATGTTGTTTAAATTATGCACACTTATAAATCTTCACTGAAAACATAGTAATTTGTTTTCTATTTTTATTTTAAAAATATATAAGTGTAAATATAAATGCAAGTATCATGTTTCATTCACGCGTGATTTTCCTTATTTCTATCATTTCAAAGTCTCTATCAGTAAATATTGTTTTATTTGTGTTACTTTCAAATAAACTAATTTTTATATAATTTCATTAAATAAAAATCAAAGAAATAAATTCAAAATTGTTTAGAAAAATCACAAAAACAGGAAAAAATGGATGAATATTGTTTATTTATTTATTTTTAGTTATTATTCACAGAATTATTCGCACAATCATTGAAAAATTACAAGATTACAATATTTTTTCTAGAAACTGAAAAAAAAAGCATCTTTAAACTTAAAAAGGTTTAGTATCTGCACTTTTGACAAGGTTTAACTGCGCTTTTCTATTTATTGTAATTTCTTATCTAGCTGATCTCAAGTTGTTGTTGTTGTTGTTGTTAAAAACATTGCTCTTTAAGATTATAAAGGTTTTACAGGCTTTCAGGAGTCCAATCGTTTTGATTCAGTTACACATCCGGAATATATTCAATATGAAATTAATCTTAATAGATTAACGTTTAAACTACTGCAAACTCAAATCAGAGATCTTTGACGTCTAGAAGTGACCGGTAAACACCATTACACAGCCCCCAGGAATGGGAAGAACCCTGTATGGAATATCAGCAGAGATATGATGTTCTTTCTGTCCCTCAGATCCGGAGGCAGGGTGGTATCCCCTTGCTGGTGGACCTGCTGGATCATCGGATGGCGGAGGTGCACCGGAGCGCCTGCGGAGCTCTGAGGAACCTCGTCTATGGGAAAGCTAACGATGACAACAAGATTGCCCTGAAGAACTGCGGAGGAATCCCAGCGCTGGTGCGTCTGCTGAGGAAAACCTCAGACGTAGACATCCGGGAGCTGGTCACAGGTAAGACATGGTCTATGGTCTTCGCCTTAGTCCTGATCTTTGAGGAAGTCCATTCTGGTGAAGGAAACAGAAAGGTGAAAAAGGTGAAAATCTGGTATGGCTGTGGCTTTGATGAGATTGGACCATAAAACAACTTTGTGAATGTTATCTTACTTGGTTTTGATGGTTAAGGGATTATCAGTTATGAGTAGGTATATCTACATTTCCAGTGATTTTTTTTGTTTGGTCGTTTGTTTTTAGAGAGATACTAACTTTTAATAACATTTAATAATTTAAGACATGGACCTAGCTGGAGAGCTGTCAGCATCCTTGCCAGCAACCAAGCCCCCTCCCTCTCAGCCACACCCCTTCCCAGCCAAGCAAATTGAACTCTTCACATTGCTAAGATTTGCATTACTTTTGCATTACTAAGTCTGCTTTGTCCGTACTGATCAGCCAGCTGTAGCTACAAAACCGGACAGTGAATAACTGGCATATTTGTGTTTTTGTTTGCCCATGTTGCTGTAAAATGATTATCATACCATACCGTCTTTCTTGCGAGTTTTGTTTGAAATATCATTTATTAACCAACAATGATTTAAAAAAAAATCTTACTTCAATCTAACACATCCTCTACAAAACACATAGAGTATCCTTATTCAGACTTCGATGTGACATTGTCTTTTAATAATCTCTAAACTCGCTTGTCTAATGACACATGTCCAACAAGTCTGGGTTTCCCTCTCGAGGGTAAATTAACTCCATTACTGCATAATTTATCCACCAATGGACTGACAAGTGTTTAGCGAAAGTGCTTCAGAAATATCCATCCTGTCTTCTTGGGTTAGTTTGCTCCTCTTGTGCTTCTGGTTCTCACTCCGAAGAAGATGGAGAGATGGAGTATGATGAGCTTATTGATCTTCTCTCACTGTGTGGGTTGCTAGGGTGAAACCTGCTCCTTGTAGGTCACAGGTCTCGTTAGGTTTACGGCAAAGAATGCTGGGAGTTATTGTTATTACCGGAGTCTTGGGATATGTCATCAATGCAGAAAAATGCATCTACTCGTGTACACTGAGTGAAGGAGCGTAATTCACAAGTTGTTAAACTTATGGAAGGGTACACACCAAGATCACAGAACTGGAACTTTTTCAAATATTAGGATGTTTCATGACACGGAGGTTTCATTAGGATGTTTCTTTAATGGAAAAACCAACATAAACCACCAGGAGCCAGCAGAACAACTTCAGTCCACCTTGGCATCAATTCTACAAGTCTCTGGAATTTTACTGGATCCAGGATCCTGACTGAGTTCAGGTTACTGACCTGTCACTTCGCCCATGCTCTCCCACGGTCATTTCCTCTGGGTTCTTCGGTTTCATCCCACATCCTGAAAACATGCCAGTATGTGGATTGGCTGCTCCAAATTGTCCCTAGGTCTGAATGAGTGTGTGAACATGTGTCCTGCGGTGGACTGGCGTTTCCATCGCCATGACCCTGGCCAGGATAAAGCCGTTACTGAAGATGAACGAATGAATGAATGAGTATTATACTCCAGTTATAATGAGTACTAGAGTGTTCTTCAGTTTGTCCAGCTGTGGGAATCCTTAAAGGTTCTGTATAGAACCCTACAGCACAGATTTCCTATCAAAGAGTATTCCTTAAGTAGAACCTATGGAAGAAGCTAACTAGCCATAGCCCTTGAAGAAGGTTGACCTTATCAGTATATTGTCATCCTTCTAGTATCAACCTTTTGCCAGCTATAGTGTAGCATTTATCTATTTTCCTTTATTCTCTATCTTTCACATACAGAACAGGAGAACTTCGTCAGACTACACGTTTAAATAATGCTGTACATTTTCCAAACATGTTCATGAAGCCATGTTCATGGCTGTTAGTGGAAATGAACAGCTTTATAGCAGATAGTGGACGGATGTGGCTATACCAGAGAAGCCCGCTGCTGTCCTGCTAAATGCAGATTACCATATAAATTAAACTCCATGCTGTGCAGCCTACTTAGAGTGGCCACTGTCACCGTTTAATCAGCCGGCCGGAGACCCAGAGGATTCTCATCCTCTCTGCCTCTAATAAGCCAGTGAATCAGAGTCACGCTTGGCCTGCCTTTGTAGAGCCGCATGAATTTAGGAACTGTTAACTGGAAAAAGGTTCCCGAAGATATATTGGATTGCTGCTGGTTTGTTTCTGCTGTAGAGGCTGATCATCAGTGGGTTCCTTTTTAAGAGGAGTAAATGAGCGCGATCATTTGCTTTTTGCTTCACTCTCTTCCTCCAAAGATGAGAGGTTGAGAAATAGATCCGGATTCAGCTCAGTTTGAGTTACTGTTTATGATTATGATTATGTTTATGGATATTCCTTTGATGACACTGTCTGTGTGTTTTGACCCCTACAGTGGACTTTTGTTTGCCCTGAGTAAAGCACATGCCACACATATTTCATACTTGCATCCTGCCTCATCTTAGTGCATGCTAAATGCACCACACAGGGATCCCTTCCCCTGCTCAGAAATAGACTTTGGGATAACGGCGTGCCTGTTTTCTCATCTTGTCAGCTTTAGACAATAGAAGTTAACCGACAACAGTGTCAAGCACCAGTGTCTAAACTCTCTGTTTTGCTTTTAAACTTCTTGTGATTGGTGAGTGGGTGAGGTTTTAAAGCACTCAACGACTTCTCTGTGCATGCATTCAAAGCACAAGGTCTTTTCCTGCGTCTCAGAACAATCACTTGGTTTCAAAAGAAAAGCCGCAGAATCTCAGGGGTTTGTGTTTCTCTGAGTTGCGTGCATCTTTGTATGAGTCGCGCATTAATTGATATACAGTGGCCACATGGAGCAGATGGAATATTAGTCCACACTCAAGAAGGAAGCTGGTGAGAAACTCAGACAGATGAAAATCCCTCGAGAAGCAGCTGAATGCTTTGGCATGGAGAAATGTTTGGCTCTCATTACGGATCATTACTGTGTTGTGAAACTGAAGACTGCAGCTCTGTGGAGTAGAACCAGGAAGTATCTGATTTCTCTTAACCAAGCAAACAGAATCCTGCTTCACTACATCACTCTGTGGTGGTTTTCATTGGCTTCCATAGTGAACCAGTTTTCAGTTTTCAGAGCCAATGCTCAACCTTTGAAGGTTGTACACAGATCCCCACACCAAAAATATATCCCTTTCAAAATCAGTTCCAAGAAGAATTGGTTTTTAAGATGAGAACAATTAACCATCCAAAGAACCCATGAGAAACCAATATAGCTAAAATCCAAAACCCTAAACGGTTATTTGTATTGTCCTTCTTGGGAATCCTTAGAGGTTTTGGGTAAAAGCTTACAAAAAGGGTGTCTCTTTTAGAAACTAGAACCCTTCTTGATGCACTGTCTTTTTCCCCCTAAGATTATAAAAAGTCTGTAGACTTTTATAGAAAATAACTTAAATCTAAAACACCTAAAGTTCTTCAGTTTTTCCCTTTTGGAGAACGTTCTAGGTAGAACCCTAAAACAGATGGTGTCCAAGCTAAGAACCCTTACCTATCCAAAGACTCCTAAGAATGTTGAGAAAAATCCAGAAAGAGATCCAAAACTTATTACTATGAGGGACTCTTCAAGGGTTCATATACAACCCCACAACAGCCTATCAGAGACAGGACTCCATGTAGAACCACTTTGGAAAGCTAAGAACCCTTAACTATCCAAAGGCTCCTTAAAGAACCATTTTCTTTTAAGAGTGTAGCCCTGTAGTCCTGTACTCTTAAAAAAAATTAAGCGTTCTCCAGTTTGTTTCTGAACCCTTAAACTTTCTACGCAGAACCCTACAACGTCGGGTTTCCTTTTACAAGTAGAGCACCTTTAGGAAGCTAAAGCCCTGTAGTGCTCTATTCTATTCTCAGTAATAAGGGTGAAAAAATACAAAATGATTTGTTGTTATAGTGGAACAACTACAAAGTTCTATGTATAACCCCACACCAGAGTGTATCCCCATTCAGAGAAGGTGCCAAGTAGAACCTCTTTAGAAAGCTAAAATCAAACAATCGTCTCCAGACCCCTTAAAGAACCCCTTAAAACTCCAGTCTAGACAACACTGGGCGTTCCTTTCAGAAAAGGTTAGCAATAGAATTGCTTTAGGAAGCTAAGAACCCTTAAATAACCAAAGTGTTGCTTCACAAAGGAAACACAATGACTGACTGATTGATTGATTGATTGATTGATTGATTGATTGATTTATCTAAGAGTGTTTTTGAAGATTATTTTGTTGAGACTTTTCTAAGATGTTTAATTGAAATAAAGGATCATCGTGGCCATCACATTGCACAAAAAGTGAGAGAGCCCGGTGCTGCGTCATCCTCCACTCATCCTCCACACACGTGTCCGGCTCCCCATAAATCCGGTAACATACTTATTCATTTATTCAGAATGAATCAAAACGATGACTCATTCTAAACGTTCTTGATTTGTGACCTTGTTGAATTTGTGCTCGTTGTTAGTTTGAAAGAATGCATTATAAAATCCAGGGTTTTCTAAACGAATCACTTAACAGCTTTAGTCATGAAAAATGCACGCCCTCGTTTCCCTCTCCTACAATCCATTTCCTGAATAAGGCAATAAAAGTCAACAACAGAATGTTTTGCAGCAGGATGAGCATTAGCATGTGTGCTTAATAAAACATGGCCACCGTAAAGCGGTGAGCTGCCACTGGCGTTAGATTAATGCACTCATTTTAGCCTGTTCTGTATGCAGACGGTCAAAGAGCCGCCAGTTGGTCTGCAAATCGGAGACATCCTCATTAAACCTAAAATTTGTCATGAGGCTCTGTCCTCCTCTGCAGCCATGAGGTGTGATTACAGCCACTTAGACTACTTAGAGTAAGCTCTCTTGCTCTCTCACAGTCTCTCACTCTCTGATTAGAGGCCCTTTATTCAGCGGTCGAGTGTTTATTTCTCAAACTGCTTTCTTTTATTCATTGACAAAAAGCAATAAAGTCAACAATAATGAAAAACAACCAAACCTTTGAATATCTGAAAAGATTAAGACTGATGAGACAAGTCCAAATTGAGTCTCAAGTCCAAGTTAAGTCTTTAGTCCAGGTTTCATAAGTTGAGTCCTCAAGTCCAAGTCACATCTCAAATCTAAGTCTCAAGTCCAAAGTAGAAGCCCCAAGTTCAAGTCTTGGTCAAGACTTGGAGTTGAGACTTTTTGCCCAGTCTCGCAAGTTTAATTCAAGTTGAATAAAGTCCAAGTCGAGGTTCAAGTCCAAGTTGGGACCTCCAGTCCAAGTTGAGTCCTGAGGTCCAAGTCAAAGACTTAAATTGCACTTGGGTTTGAGATTTGAACTTGACATTTATGGCCATGTCTCAAGTCAAGTTGAATAACGAAGTCCATGTCAAGTCTCGAGTTTAAGTCTCAAGCTCAAGTCCAAGTTGAGTCCCTAAGTTCAAGTTGCATAAGTTTGAGTGCTGAAGTCTAAGTCTCAAGTCCAGGTCTTTAGTCTTCTAAGTCCATGTCTCATAAACTTGTCAAGTGTAGTCCTCATGTACATCAGAGACTGAACTTTGACTTGAAATTTGGACATTATTGCCAAGTCTCATAAGCTCAAGTCAGCTCCTCAAGTTTAAGTCTCATTATATTAAGATTAAATCTTATAGCTAAAGTCCAAGGCTCAAACTCGAGTTCACATTTCACAGTGAATTGAATACAACTTAACTGTTGTTGTGTGTAAATATAAAATGACATTTAATGCACACTGACTGGTGACCGGCATTTCACCCTGTGACACAATAATAAGTAATAAGACTTGGGAATAGCGATGTGTGACAATATACAGATATAATAAATATATAAATAAAATAAATAATAAATATACAGAATTCATGAACCACAACAGGCTGAGATTAATCCTCTTACTGATTAAATCAGATTTTTGCAATGTCTCTGCAATGTCATTGTATTTAATGCCGAAAAAAGTTGTTCTCAGGCACTGAACATAGTTGTTGTGTTGTAGAGATTTATCATAGTGTGAACTTTTCCCATCAGTCCATCAGGGCTCGGAATAAGAATGTTGTTCCTTTGCAGACAAAAAATCATGGCTCCCCGCTTGGAGTCCTGCTGTGTGGTGTGTCTAACCTCCCTTATTCACAAACTCATCACCACCAAAAACCCAAAAAAGCCTTTCTACCGGCAACTGCAATCAGACAGGGGCAATTTCCCAGCAAGTGGGATTAAAGTGTGTGTGTGTGGGTGTGTGTGTGCGTCTGTTTGTGTGCGTCTGTGTAAGTGTGAGAGCGAGCTGCCAAGGTCATCTTCATCAGTCCTACAGCCTTCTTGCCTTCGTCTCTATGACTCATGAAAGAGTGGGTGCTTCGAGTGCACAGAGAGAGAGAGAGAGAGAGAGAGAGAGATTCAAAAGTGCAGAAAAAAGAGGACAGTCTGCATATACCACCTGCTGTAACCTTTAACGTAAGGGAGAAAAGAAAATATCTTGTTTCACAGACATTAAATGTAATTATAAATGGATAAAAAGTATGTGTAATCATTGTGTAATAAATAAAATTGTTAGCATTGGGATATTGCTGTGGTATAAAACAAACGTCTTATCCGTTTATAGTTACATTTAATGTCGTGGAACATCTGTGAAACATCCTGTTCTCCCTTACGTTATAGCAGCTATAAACAGCTGTTTCCTGACCAGCCTCTCTTTATTCTCTCTTGAAGTTAATAAGACAAGAAATATGCAGCTTGTCATGTCACCGAGAAACCACAAAAAAAAAAAAAGCGTGAACTCCTCTGTCCTGAAGATGTCGTAAAGCTTAAAGTTACAGTTTTACCTCTGACTGTTACAAGGCGCCGATACTGGAGACTCCTTCCTTACAGGAAACATCACCAAAGCAATGATTACATGTGTTTTTAAAATCCGTTATTGAAGAAAGATGTGTGTTTTGTTCCTTACATAATAAGCTGAACTGACTTACTGATTCGCATTCTGATTATACAGCCAGTCTGGAACAAAGCTAAATATGATCCATTCATGAACTGTGCAGATTTTTGAAGTTCAGCATTTCTTAATTTCCTTGTTCTAGGTTGCAGTAGCAGCGTGTAGAGCGCTGCACGCTGTGTGTTTTCTGCCAGCGGCGTTGCTTTTCCACACTCGATGAATCATTGATGGTGTTAGGTTTCATTTGACAGTGAATATCAGCAAGTGCCAATTTATTTCTACTTTTTATATCATAACTCCTGACTTCATAGTGTACAGACGTTACGGTTAAAAAGCCAGACTTTCACATCTCTCGCCTTGGGGAGGAATGAAAATAACTCCTGTGTATCTGTGACAGTACAGCACCCCTGCTACCCCGATCATTTTCTTCTTTTCTTTTTGTATTTTATGATTTTATTTATTTATTTATCTTCGGAGCCTGAAGGAAAAAGGAGCAGTAATTAGTGCGTTTGGAAGGTCGGCGTGTAGCTGGTGTCCAAATAAGCTGCGACTTTTCTCACCGAGTGGTGAGGCCTACGCACAGGATCACGAACAGGCCACAAAACACAGAATTTAAAAAAAATAAAATCTCTAGTAAACATCTCTCAGTTGCCCGTGGTATTTTTTAGAAAACAGCACAAACTTCCACTGAATTTTATTCCTTTTTTTTTTTTTAACTCCTAACCTCCAAGAAGCTTTTCACTCCTTTAATTAAAATTTAGCATTTTTCAGTGTAGTTACTGGATAATTAGTTAATACAGCTCAGGGTTGGGAAAGCTTCTTTTAAAGTTCCTTTTAAATTATTTATTTATGGATTTTTTTTTTGCTTAAAAATCCATCCGGAACATGTTTTTAAGATGTACGTCTGTTGGATTTACAACCTTATAACAGTTCAGATCTGGCCACTAAACAGGGACGGAGACAGGAGATTATTTCTAACTACTTTACCTTTGCATGCCTGTTTGTTTTTCACAGTCTGTGTCACGTGACAGAAGGCGCTATTTTTATCCAGCAGTTATGTTTTCTAATCGTTGGTTACGCACTTGATGAGAAGCCGGTGTCTCTTCAGAAATAATGTGCTGAAATGCTGCTCACATAAGAGGAACAATACGCTCTGTGTCATGCTGTTATGGGAAATTAATCAACTTTGTGGTGGTAACAGTAACTCCGAAGATCTCTCTCGAAGTTAATACGATTTTTTTTGTTAAAGAGAAACCGCAAAAAGCGTAAACTCCTGAAGTGAAAAACTTAAAGTTACAGCTTTGCCTCTGACTGCTACAAAGCGCTGACACTGGAGACTCCTTCCATACATGTTAAATAAACTTGCGTTACAGAAAACTTCGCCATATCAAGGATTTTTAAAAACCTGTTTATATGGCACATCCGCCGCATAAGTCTCTGTGAATGAGCTGTTACTATAGAAACCATAACGTATTAGAACGAGCGCATTAATAATTAATATAAACCTGTGATTTGCAGCTGCACTACTGTCAGAGCTGCTGTTGTAGAAAATGAATCAACACCTTCTGACCAATCAGAAATGAGAATTCAACAGCTCTGAAATGACATATAAATGACATACGTCATTATCACCTTAGATGTTGTTAAAAAATCAAGAACTGCCCCTCTAACCTAAACCTAAAAAAATTCATAACAAAAAGTTTTTAGTGAAATATTAAACTTTGACCAGAGAGAGAGAGAGAGAGAGAGAGAGAGAGAGAGAGAGAGCAAAGTGGGCATGTCACCTTTTCCCACCCAATGTTTTTCAAAATCTTTCAAAAAAATCTGTTCTTTTTTAAAGGAAGCTGAGGCATTTTCCTGTCCTGTTTGGCTAGCGTTAGCTGGGTTAAAGATGCATAATATGTTGTTTTTTTCTTCTACTTGTCTCATGAGAGCAAACATGCTTAATATCAGTTTCAAAAAAGAATGTTCTCTGTGTGACTTCCTTTTTTAAGCTAAATGAGCCTTGTAGTTCGAGTGTAAAGTTATCAACCAGGCGTCAAACACCAGTCATGTCTTGGATTATCAGCTGTATTTGTCATATGAGCAGATTTTATTTTTAATTGGGATTTGCCTCAAACTCTAAACTGTCGTGTTCAATATTTGTTAAAAAAACAGCAGACCTTGCTTTATCTAATAGTTACATCAGCCCGAGCATTTTGTGCTGACAGTAACAGCTACTGCTGTTATGATTGCACCATCTTCCTAAAGTTCCTGCTAGTTCCAGGAGTTTGTCCCCATACTGAGTCTGGATGTGTGGCTCTGTCCCAGGTGTGTTATGGAACCTCTCGTCATGCGACGCCCTGAAGATGCCCATCATCCAGGATGCTCTGGCTGTCCTGACCAACACCGTGATCATCCCTCTGTCCGCCTGGGACGTCTCGCCGCATCAGGAGGACCGCAAGCTGCAGATGCACACGTCGCTCGTCCTGCGCAACGCCACCGGGTGCCTGAGGTCAGTGAGTTTTGTCAGTGCTATTAGAGGCGAAACAGAATGAGACTGTATCTGTATCTATTTACTTCTCCAGATATCTGTAACTGTAACCCAAAGTGGGCGTGGCCTTGTTTTCACTGTGCCCCCCGGAAACACTGGGAAAAAATGCGATACATCGCAATGCATCATAATTAAAAACTTACCTGGATTCATTTATTCAGATTAGTCGTAATGCCCACAGACAATAATAACAATAAATCTTTAAGCTTTACATGTCGTGACACTATAAATACTATACACGATATATTGTGGCATTCGTTTTCTTATTTTATATAAATTTGTGGTCTTGAATTTCATAAATGTTATAAAATTCATTATTATCGAAAAATACTTTCAAGGAGGAAATGTTTGCATGATGCTAGCTAGCTACGCATTTACAAATTGTAGCAGCGATGACTAGTAGCCACGGTTACCAGGACAACAGGTCTGTGGCCACGTCCCAAACCGTTTATATGTACGTAGGAGCTATGGTAATTTGTAATAGTGGAAAAATCCACTTTTTTCTTGTTGGATTTTTATTTATTTTGGAGAACGTGCGAACTGATGTCGTGACGGATTTTGTGTGTCGAATCATTCGGTGTGCGGCATTTCTTCACATCAGACATTTTTGAGATCATGGATGAAAACTAGCATTAATGTATAAATATATAAATGTGGGCTCAAATTTATTCATTCGAGAACTCGAAATAGCTAATCGTGTGCATGAGTTTAAAAAATAAGCTCCGTAGGTTTTCCCTGCGCTGTCTGACCAATTTACTGTGTAACATTTTCGTGTATCAGTAGCTAATAAAACCACAGTGATCCTCATTTTCTTTCTCTCTGTTTTTCTTTTAAAGAAAAATAGCTTAAAAGTTATTTTTTACCAGATGCACCTTCAGTGACAGCTTGATTTTTGAGAGCATCCACAGAGCGGTGGGATTTTTTTCTCTTATCCCGATATGAGGAACTCTATCTTGCATGCGAGATTTTGACTTCAAACTGTCTCTGAAGCCTGACAGCGTGTTTATCGGTGTGACTGTGTGCTTTTATGTCTGTGAGCGGCTTTTAGACGCGGTGTAACAGCATTTTCACTCGGTATAGTCACCGGAGGACAGGCATCACTCCTGCCTCTTCTTCTTCTTCTAGCAGTCTTGGTAGGGTTTCTCTCAAAAAAATGGTTCCAAGTAGGAACCAGTATCAAAAAAGGTGCAACGTTAATGCACGTGTTTCACTTCAAAATCCTTTTTTTTTTTTTTTTTTACGTAAAAGTACCAACCAGATAAGCACAACTGTAGAAAAAAAAGTGTTTCTCAAGGTCTCTGTGAATGGCTATCGATTCTAGCTCGGTTGGGGACAGGAACACTTTTCTAAAGAGGAAACTTTCTGTTGTAAACTCAAGATCTTAAAGATCTCCCTCAAAGGGACAAAGAAAAGAATCATTTAAGGTACTAAGTGTGCATTTTTCACATTCAGTTCTAAGAGTGACAGCTGTATCTGTACGTGACAGAAATAATTTCATCTAACACCGAAAACAGGTCTTGGTTACAGCCATTAACCACTCAAAGAACTCTAGGAGAAACTCGTTTTCTTTCGAAGAGTATAGAAACAGATGCTCTCGAGGGATAGATAAAATGGTTGTACACTGGAGGAACCCACACGTAGAACCCTACAGCAGATATCAGAATATTGAAATTAAGAAGTTTTAAGAAAGTTAGATTGTAATGCCCCAAATTGTAATGTTAAAAATAATCACCTGTAACATTGATTCGCTTTACGATGTTCTTACAACTTTGATCAGAGGAACGTTCCTAAAACTTTGCCGCAGCATTTTTACCTAACAGACTAACTGTTCTGTTCTTAGGATCTAAATCGTCTAGAACCGTAAAGGTCTTTTAAGCAGCGATAGTTACAGAAAATTAATCAGCTTCACCTGCCCACTCCGATTTGAGAATTTTTACTGAGCTGAACCTACATTCTTCCTGCATCAGCTGGCTTCTGAACAACCGGCAGCATTTTTATCTCATTTCATCTCATCCTGACAGAACGGTGTGAGACGGAGAGAGACGGCCGGTGCTAAAGGTAGAAAAGATGAAACAAGGACATCTGGGTTCAGCTTTTACCCAGAGAAGCTGTTAATACATTTCAGATCATTACTGCATGTGAGAAATGGAGAAGTGAAGAATATAAAAGAAATGGGGGCCTGTATTTTTTATTTTGCAGCGAACATGGAGAATGCGTGCTACACGTATGATTTATACAGTGTAATAATGCATAATGATTGCGCATAATTTCTGCCGTGTTATGATTTATGCACGGGCTCCGTCGCTGGGAGTTGGGTGAAGAATAACACAGAGGAAGCCATGATTCTCCAGGGCTCAATATTACTCTCAGGGAGGCCTTCATTCTAGCTTGTATCCATAGCAACTCTGCTAAACGAACATCTACGGAGCTTATCGCACACCTTTGTTTGGTTTCAGAAATTCTGCTGAGATTCACCAAAGAAATGAGAGTTCATTTTTTTTTAGATGTGGAATTTTACAAATATGTCTTCAATTTGCCTGTGTAAATGAGACTTCCTTCACCTTTTCTTCTGGCTCATTGCATGAGAAGAGCAATTTTAGTCAATAGAGACATTTACACACACGCACACACACACAGACTTTCAGGAGTTTATTTTCTCTAAACAAAAAGCCGTGTTGTAAATTGCCCTCTGGAGTGAGATGACGCATCGCCTTGTCTCCAAACACAAGCTCCTTCGAAGGTGCACTATGTGCAGGTAATTACTGGCGTCTTTGTGTAGATGGAAAACAATCCTGTAGCCGAAATGCAGTTCTTATTCTTAGAAGAAAAATTTTTTGCGGCTTGCAGATGTTTGCCCATGGCTTGAAGTGCATAATGTGTAGGCAGGAAGTCATTCAGGTCATGTACGGATTCACTGTTTTTACGTACCGTATAATGCTGCCTTCTAAGATCACTCTATCTGTAGCTGTATCGGTTTAGTGCTCCAAATATCCATATCTGTATCTGGGATTAAACACAAAGTGGGCGTGGTTTGAACTTGAACCCTTATTCCCCTTCTCACTTGAACGCAATGAAAGAAAAAAAAAACAGATTTAGAAATATCAGCACAGTTACTCAACCTCAGCTACATCACTCGAGTTCATAACTGGTCTCAGATGGAGATGTGTGCAGAAATATGTTTGTGGTTATTTTTTTATTTGTACTTGCCTGCGATATTTAGTTGGCTCTATTTCCCAAGATATAAACAAACAACTTGGCATTACATGTTGTAATTCAACATGACCCTGACCAGGCAGTTACTAAGGATGAAAGATTAATTGCTGTAAATACATCACACAGTGCCATACGTTCGTGGTCTTTGTTTGTTCAGGCTGGATTAGTATGTCTTGTAGAGCATTTCATTGGTTAGGGGTCAGAGTTAAGAGACTAGAAGCGAATAGGAGTAGTTGGATCAATTCCAGCTCCACCCCCTGGTCTTTTGGTTCTGCAGCGAGGAAGATCTCTGTTTAAGGTGATCTAATGTTGACATCACTACGTGGTACAGCATTTTGACTAGATAAGACACTTGGTTTTTGTGAAACTTCCGCAATCCTCATGTCCTAATTTGTAGCCCGTGAGATGTCCTTCACGAAATATCTCAATTCCACCACCGAAGATTTGTCAAAGTGTCTCTCACTCAGCCGGAGAGCGCTCAGGCAAGCCCTTGGAAAAGCAGTGAAGCGGCGTTTTTCAGAATTGAGCGCCATCCCAATGGGAGTTTGATACTCTTCCTTTATAAATCACTTCCACCAGCAGAAATCAAATGTCTTAAAAATCCTCCAGGTCTCCATGGAGGAAAGATATGTCTAATAAAACCACATTTTCACAGGCATAAAACAGAATCCTACCAAGAAAAAGGCATCCCAGCATCCTATATGCTCAAGCAGCAGGTCTCAAGCTGTGGGGAAAAAAATACCCTCAATTTACCCTTATCAAACATCTCCGAAAGCACTTCAGGTGATAAGAAAGCACCTGGTGATTTAGGACTTGCGCTTGGCCAAACAGGAACATAGAGGAACGTGTCGGTATCTATCAGCACCCATCCTAGAAATCCGTGTAAGGTTTAGCATTTACCCTGTGGTTAGTTGATTTTTTTTCAGTAGACCTGGCATGTCACCTGATAGCAGCACAGAGTATTCACTCCAGCACCAATAGGGAGGTACTCCCAGGGAAGCCAAATGCTTTGATGAATGACTCTGTCAGTGGCAGCTGAAATGAACTTTGTGAAGATGTACAGAGTTTGTCACCTAGCTGAAGGAGAAAGGTCCGTCTGAGCTACCATGTATTGTTCTGGGAAATCCATTACAGCTGGACATTACAAAACACCGGTCTTTTTAGCACTGTTCCCAGGGAGGATATTTATTTCTAATGGAATTGTAGGTTCATAACGGCTCGATTGATTTCAGTTAGAGAATAAACAATGGTTCAACAGCCACTCGATATATATATATATATATATATATATACACACACACCTCCCAAAAAGTCTAACAAGGCTACCTGGTCTATAGTGTTCCTTTCATCATTTATCAGAAAAAAAAAATTCAAAATGAACTCCCTCAAACAAGATTTTCTCAGTCAAAAGGTATTCACTGAAAGTGCTAACAACTCGTAGATCACTGGAGATGGTACTTACATAGTTAAAACCAGGCGTTTGTATGAACTTATAAGGTGTGCTCCATTTAGAAGCTAGCTTCCGTACTGAGCACTGTTTTGGAAAACCTTCAGAGTCATTGTTACGACCCAGTAATCGAGCCCATAAACCAAGAAGCTTAATTTCATAACAACAAAAAAAATCTTGATGCAACAGGCAGACTGGCCAAATCAAAAACTTAGCGAAAAGGGAAGGTCCAGTCCCTCAGCTATGGGGCTCAGACCTGAGATCCTTCCCACCAAACTGATAAAAACTACAAAATAACAAAACAACAACTGTTGCCAGTCTACGACAAAAAAATGTCCAAATCTTCCAGAAGACAAGTGAATGAATGAATGAATGAATGAATGTGGCATCACAACAAACATGGTGTTCAGATATGTTTCAGGATTTCTCAATCTAACATGTTATCAAGGTTAGGGTAAGGGTGGGGTTAGCTGTTTCTTTGTATTACATCGTTCTCTCTGAAAACGTTTTAAAAATATTTTCTTTTGATTTATGTTTATTTAGTACCTTCTTGAACAATTATCAATGGACAAAATTTCTGAATTCTAGTAAAATATAAACAGTTCTGTAGTGGACCATTCTGTGACAACACAGGACTGGACTGGACTTACTTGGATTGGACTGGAGTGGACTGGACTGGAATTGCTTGGACTGGACCAGACTAAACTAGACTGGATTGTACTGGAGTGGACCTGACTGGATTGGAGTGGTCTAGAATAGACTGGATTAGTTTAGACTGGAATAGACTAGACTGCATTAGCTTGGATTGGACTGGACTTGCTTGTAATGGACTAGACTAGACTGGATTAGTTTAGACTGGAATAGACTAGACTCTATTAACTTGGATTGGATTGGGCTTGCTTGGTCTAGACTAGAGCCTAAATTAGCTTGGACTGAAATTGACTGGATTGGATTGCAATTAACTGGATTGGACTGTATTTACTTGCACTGTACTAGAGTAGGCTGGTCTTGCTTGGGCTGGAATAAACTAGGTTAGCCTAGACTTCCATGGACTGGACTAGACTAGACCGAACTGGACTGGAATTGATTGGACTAGGCTATACTAGACTACATTAGGTTGGATTGGACTGGATTTGACTGCACTGGATTGGTTTGGGCTGGAGTTGACTGGACTGGACTTCACGTGACATTATCATAAAGGAATCTGTTGAATGTTGATTGCATGCTGTTCTAGCTGTAAGGCCTTACATGGCATGCGCGTGTGAGTAGACGGTGTTGCCTCAGAAGCTCAAAGTGACATTGATGTGGAATTAAATTCAAATACAAATGAGGAGAAGGAAAATAGTCAGAAATGGCAGTCCCCATATGCCGAGGAAGTCGTAGGAGAGCAGCTCTTCACTTAGAGCAGGTAATTGCCTTCATTAAGAGCAGGTGCTGGGAGAACAGCTGCAGAGATTCTCGGAGAACAGTGTTGGGAAACGGTGAGTTCTCCTGATAATCAGGGTTTCCCAGCAGCCCAAATAAGCATGTTTACCTCTCCGAACCCCCAGAGTCGAGCTAGCGGGAGATCTCGCTTATCAGCATTCCAAACATGGCGACTGATATGAAGCCGGGTGTTTGGCAGGCAGGTATCTCAGTGGTGTCCTTTTTCACAGTCAAATGGCTGCGTGTGATGGATCTTCCCCTAAAACTGCTCGCTTATAAAACTGGCCATCTGCTAAGATGTCAGTCTGCGTTTTTTACAGTTAAATGAAAACTGTTGGCCCAGGATTTATGTGTTAACTGCTGGGACAGAGAAGAAAACCAGTGAAGTGTGCACATAATAAATGTTTTAGCCCCAAATCCCTTATTTGTTTACAACGGCAGACCTAAATGAGTCCCTCGTGACTATTTAAAAAATCCTTATAAAAAAAAAGGTTTCCTTGTTTAAAAGAAAAGGATAAGGAGTTCAAAGTGTGATTAAACTGTGTTCAATAAGTAATTAGCTAACAAAGGATGTTAATTGATTAGATGGAGTTTATAGAGAGTGACGGAAAATAAATTACATGAATAAGCAGTAAAAGCGAAGTGGCTCATTAACCGTGGAAAATGAGCAAACACCTTTCTAGGACCTCATGATCAGGCATGTTGGACTGTGCACCTCACCGTGTTCATCACAGTCACTTTTCTGGTCCGATTCCGATTAGCATTAACACTGTTATGTGACATCTGCCCCTGTAAGCATGCGTACACACACGGACGCTAGGAGATTACCAGCTCTTTTGCTGTATTAGGTTGCATTTTTTTTGCTCTCGACAAGCCTGAAGTGCTTTATGAAAGGTGTCAAGTGCGACTCGCTCACCATTCTGCTTTGTCAGCACAAAGCTGGCCGGCCCACACTCTTCCCCCCCTGCGGATTTATTAAATAATTTTATCGTTTCAGAATATTGGCAGAGGGCACTCAGTTATTGGGTAGATCGTGTCAGAAGAGTGGTATTCCATCATAATGATGGTTGGATATATTAAGCACATGCTGTGGTCTAATTGCAGAGCCTATGATAGGCAGCTAGCTGTGAAAAATAATGCGACATCCCTCGATGAGACATTGCTCTTTTTTCTTTTTTTCATGCCAGATTGTTGGAGTACAGCAGAGCTCTATCACACCTCACACACCTATACTGATCTCTATAGCGTTCACTTTACTCATGTCCAGAAGAAATCTAGACTCGCCTGTACTTTAATCGATGCTTGTGAAGTGCCGGGTTGAGGAAAGTCTAGGCTCTCTTTTTGAACAGATCCAACCCCAATTCGTCTTCTGTCTCCCGTCTCGGATATTCTGTGTGCCTTTGAAAGGAAAGTTTACTCGTTTAATGGCTGGAAATATTTCATTTCCTTTGCATCTGCATTTCACAGAACAGGCTATCACACTAATCCCCGGTTAATGCTTCGCCGGGAAGTACGTCTCAGAAGAGCATGAAATGAACCTCGGAAAGTCTGGATATTTGTCTTTTTTTTTTATGTCTCAGCCACTAGGTGGTGGAGGAATTATATTTTCAGGCTGTCTGTTTGTCCTTCTGTGCGTCCATCCGGGATTCTCGTTAGCACGATATCTCAAGAGCGAGTGGTCGAATGTTTGTAGCGATTGATATGGAGTGATCATTGCAGCCAGCAGAGGATCTGATTAGATTTTGGAACTGATCCAAACAGGGTCAAGGTCACAGCAAGGTCAAAAGTCTGAAATTGTTCTTCTGCAACAGCTTCCTTACTGTTTGAATGATATTTTAAAGATCTTCCAGGCATAAACATTAGTAACAAGAAGGACTGGAGTTGTTAGCGGAGGAGGCGTCACCAGTCGTGGCGTTGGCGTCGAGTTCGACTTGGTTTGTTTACAAAATATCATGAATGGCCTGGGAATGAAAGCCTGCCTAACTAATGATATAATGTTGTGTCTACGTTGTTTGCAGCAGAATGAATGCAACACATGCATTAGAGATTTTTATTTAATTTTATCTTTTTTCATGAGTCATGGGAGGTCTGGGTTTCATAACCTGGCTAACTAGTGAAAGAATGTTGTAATGTAAAAAAAAAAAAAAAAAAAAATTACAGTCATTTGTACTAGTATAAATGTAGCATATTCTTGTGTGTGTGTGTGTGTGTGTGTGTTTAAGGCTAATGATACATCATTTACATCATTTGCAGTAGTAAGAATGCTGGTGGGTGTTTTATTTTATTTTAATGTATTTATTTTTAAAAATGAGTGGTCTGGTTATGAACATCTGGTTAAGGAATAATACACTGATCTACTGTTTGTCAAGAGAAAAGAATTTCGAGCAGCATGAATATGAATGTGATTATGATTATGAATGATGAATATACCATATATACATATGTGGTTTGTTTGTTTGTTTGTATCTATTTGTTTATTTTGTGA
This sequence comes from Pangasius sanitwongsei, assembly GCA_037576675.1. Lineage (NCBI taxonomy): Eukaryota > Metazoa > Chordata > Actinopteri > Siluriformes > Pangasiidae > Pangasius > Pangasius sanitwongsei. Next base: position 18,312,391 of record CM075024.1, read on the forward strand.
AAATGCATCATGGATAATAAGTCTGGATCACTGTTAGGCATGGTAGCTGAGCCGGTCATTTCAAGCCCTCCACGTTATTATTTACTAATATAAATTTTAAAAATAATTAATAATTATTGAATAAATGCATTCTGGTGTACAGTCTACTAGACATGCTAATTGAGTTCATAACCATTTAACCATTAAGTGAGCAGTTTTAGAAATAAATAAAAGATTGTATAAATGGGATTTTCAGATATATTTTAAAATAAAGGCTAAACGCTGTATTTGTTTGATAAGTGATGCAATAAAAACAGCTCTTGATGTTGCTCTCAGATTTTATACCCGAAACACACGGCACGTTTCAGACCCGGTTTGTGTCCGACGCAGCCGAGTTTACGGTTCCCTCGTGCCTCGGCTCTTGGCTTGTCTCGCTCTCGGGCTTTATGAACAGTAAGTGCTCGGCGTTTGTGTCTCCCCGAAGCCTCCAGAAGCGCTGTTATTGTGTTACCGTGTTATTACATGGGGGGAAGCCAGGCGTGACATGCACAAAGCTCTCCACAGCACCTGATGCACATTAGCATAACCTCTGATTAGCTGTTTTCCCACGTGGCAGAGCTCGGTGTGCGATTTCTCACGCAAAACGCTGCATTCAGAGCAGTCGCCCTCTGCCAGCTGCAGTTTTAGTGTTTTGGATGTAAGGTGATGTTTATGTGAAGGACGGATCAGCATTAACGTTCGAAAGTGAGACTCTGAGACAGAGACGTCCAAACAGATCGCCAACCGACACAGCGACTGACCGACAGGCACGTAATTCTCCTATTCTCTGTCCAGTATGAGAAGTCTCTCTCTCTCTCTCTCTCTCTCTCTCTCTCTCTCTCGCACTCTCTCTCTCATTGTGTCTCTCTTTGTCTGTCTATCTCTCTGATTCTCTCTCTCTCTGTCTCTTTCTCTTTTTGTCTCTCTTTCTCTGTATTTGAAACAAAAATTCTCTCCCTCTGTCTCTCTCTTTCTCTCTCTCTCTCTCTCTCTGTGCCTGTCTCTCTCTCTCTTTCTATCTTTCTGTGCCTCTGTCACTCTCTCTTTGTCTCTCTCTGTCTCTCTCTGTGCCTCTGTCACTCTCCTTGTCTCTCGTCTCTGTCTCTCTCTCTCTATCTATCTATCTCTCACTCCCTTTTTTTCATCATGCATGATCAAAAAAACCGCTAGTGAGTAAATATTGCACACACACACACACACACACACGCACACACAAAGCTAAGCTAGGCTAACAGTACTAGCTACACTCACCAGAGGCACAACAATCTCTGCTATCCCTTTATTTTTCTTCGTAATGTCTCTGTACACATTTAATGAGAAGTCGTAAATGACAGGAGAAGATGAAACCACGGTTATCCGTTTTTCTTCCAGGACTAATTGCAGGTGGGAACTAAAGTTGTGAGCGGGGAACTTAAGAAACATCAGACCACATGGAATATAGGATCCGAGGAATCATTCAAGCCAGTCGTTTGGATTTGTCTCTTTACTGTTTCATACCTAATTTACATAGAACTGAGAACATCTCAGAGCCTTCAGTCGAAGCCAGAGGAACACGAATTGATCCTCGCCTTCAATCAGAGGCTCATTACGCATTACCCAGAGTGCAATATGTGAACACCAAAACAGAAATGAATCTCAATAAGCGCTCAGGGACGGACAAACGCTATGAAACCGCAACTCTCGGGTGATGAACATCAATAACGCTGCTGATGAAGCTTCAGAAATCACTGCAGTGCAACTTTTAACACAAAAAAACATGAAGGTTTTAAAGATCTTTCCTGTGGTTATTAGGCAGCCCATGTTTATGACTTAACGGTTGTACTTATACCACAACGCCGTGGAATTCTGGATTGTGATTGGTCAGAAGGTGTCGATTAATTTTCTATAACAGCAGCTCAGACAGTAGTGCAGCAGGTTTATATTCTTATGTTATCGTTTCTATAGTAACAGCTCATTCACAGAGACTTGTACAGGAACTTGTGGATGCACCACATAAACAGATTTCTAAAAAATATTTAATACGGTGAGGTCTTAAATATTAGGAGACGTTTATTTACTAAATGCAACATTTATGGAAGGAGTCTCCAGTGTCAGGGCTTTGTAACAGTCACAGGTAGAGCTGAGGTAAATCTTCGGGACAGAGGAGTTTTACGCTTTGCGGTTTCTCAGTAATATGACAAGCCGCGTTTTATTTTGTCTTATTAACTTAAAGAGAAAGGAAGCAGAGAGGCTGGAACTAACCGGAATGAACTTGTTCTGCGGACTTTCCACAACATTAAATGAAGCTATAACTGGATAAAAAGTATGACGTGTCATTCCTTGATAAATGTAAATTGTAACTGTCGGCAAACTGCTGTCATATAAGAGGAATAAAGCACTTTTGGACATGCTGTTATAGGACAATAATCATCTTCTGGGTGGTTGGGATTTTTATACGACTTGTATAAGCAAAGAGCTTCTTCTGCCACAATGCAGCGTGTGATTTGTTTTGTTTTCCCTCCAGACTGAATGTTACAGAGTAACGGTGTGTTCAAGACGCCTCTCATATATATTTAAAGTTAGTTAGTGAATCAGCAGGCAGCTCCGCCGGCCGTGGTAAATATTTAATAAGTCAATATGGCAAAGCTGGAACATGAATAAATAGTGGAGTTTGTTGTGCCGGAGCGGCGTATTATCAGCGCCAGCTAAATGATATAGCTCTAAAGCCTTTGCCAAGTTAATGTGTTGGAAAGAGAAGCTTCTCTGAGTGCAAATGTCATCATTTTGTTTCCTCGTTGTCTACCGATTGCGCAAAATGAAATGTAGCAATCGATTTGGGTCGGGCTGAGTGAAGAGAATGCAAATTAGACACGAGCGTCTCGTGGCGTCTCTCATCCCGAGCCGTGTGAGAGAAATTACTTGGAATCTTGGAGGGTTTGGACGAGCCCCTGCAGGAGATCACAGTGTGTGTGTGTGTGTGTGTATGAGATTTCTCTCGACTGGGCAGCTGAGGGCTATTTGTCAAGATCGAATCTTGCCTGCTGCAGTGACAAGACGAACCGTTTTGGAATCTCAAAAATGATTTTGATTTGCTGGTATTTTCAGAGGATTAAAAAAAAGAGGTAGAAATACGCTTTAGGTTTGTAACGCTGCATTTGTTCTTTAAGTCAAGGCCATGTGAGGAATAAAACCCTGCATGTCATGCTGTTGTACGAAAATAATCAACAACAGGGTGGTGTAATGAGGCAGAGATCCTGTTACCACCCCAGAGTGGATTATTTTCCTATAACAGCATGTCCTGCAGTGTTTTATTCCTCTTATACCAGACAGTTTCACTTTATTTTTTAATATTAATATTCGACATGTATAAGCAAAGAGCTAGTCGTATAGCTAGTCAGTAGCTAATCAGTCCGTATAGAGTGCCATCAGGAACGGCTGCAACAAGTAATCAAGTTTAATTAAAAAAATTAATAATAAAAATAGATTTTTTTCATCATTCATTATTTGGTCTATGTTATTTTATGAAGCACACAGTGCCACAATGCTACATTATTTTATACTGTATATATTTGTAATATATGTTCCCTGTAAAGTCATCAAGTCGCCATCCTACGATCCCAAAACGAGTCGATCCCAAAATGAGTCAATTCCAAAATGAGTCGATCCCAAAACGAGTCGATCCCAAAATGAGTCAATTCCAAAATGAGTCAATCCCAAAATGAGTCAATTCCAAAGGGAGTTCATCCCAAAATGAGTCAATTCCAAAATGATTCAATCCCAAAATGAGTCAATCAGAAAAAGAGTCAATCCCAAAATGAGTCTATTCGCTGATTCAAGGCTCTGAAAACTAGGAATCAACTCCAAAGCTCCAGAATCAATTCCACACGTAGAAAGTGTACAGATTTTAGATTATTTTAAAAATGTGATCAACTTAAAAACTTGATCATATTCTCATGCCATGACAAATTTTCTGATAAATGTTAGTAATATTATACTGTAGCCTAGTTAAGAGTACTAGTTTGTACTATTTGTTGATTGCCAGAATTTTTTTTTTCAAATTTAGTATATATTCCAACCAATCAAATTAATTGATTAAAAATCAATAGGTTAATTAAGTATAATACAATATATACAATAAACATTAGTTGCAGTCCTACCTTGAGGTATTTGGGGAAAATATCTAGTTGCTAATGCTAATAAAGACTCAGATTCTGAACACTAAGCACAGTTTTTGGAGATTTTAGAAGTTCGTATTGGTTCATATTTGACGACTATTTACACAGCAACCCGCAATAAACAGCCGTATAAATAAACTATTTTTGATCTTTCTGTCCCCTTCTCCTTGAGGTGTAAAGCAATGAAACATTTATTGTGTCAGAGGCAAAGACGGGATTCAGAGCGAGTCAATCAAACGACCCGGAGAATCTGATATGCAGATTAGTGTCACTCACTCGCAGTGGGTTTCGGGGTGAAAGTCGCCATGTACCGTGGGCTTTATCTGCTCCTGTAACGTGTGACGAGAAGAAGAATGATCGACCCACACATTGCTGATCAGTGCTCTCCGTCTCTCTGTACAGCTCCCTCTTTTATTTTCTATTGTCCCAGCCTACTTTGCACAAACTAAACTTTTTGTAGGTAATCACACTTAAATCATTTAGTTGTATTGTGTATCAAGTAGTTACATTTTGGGCAATAGTACGTTTGTGCACACACACACACACACACACACCCCTATCCACCTATGTGAAAGAAGAAAACAACATTTTTATTCAAGTTTATAAATCAGTCAATCAATCAAATCAATCAATAATAGAGCAGTAACATTAAAAATGATTAAATTAATAATTAATAAGTAATTAATAAGTAAATAAGTTATAAATAAATTATAATTAATACTAATACGACTACTTCTACCAATAATAATAATAATAATAATAATAATAATAATAGCAGGAAAAATAAATAAGTACGTTATTTATTATTAAATTATTATTAAATAATTACTATGACCATAGAAAAATTTATACATACATTTAATTAATTAATTGATTGCTTAATTACTATTCAATCAATATTTTATTATTAAACTAAGTTATTTATTATTAATTATTATTAAATAAATACTATGAATATAGAAAAATTAATAAATACATTTAATTCATTCATTGATTGCTTAATTACTATTCAATGAATATTTTCATTAATTATTTGAAATGTTTATTAAATTAAACTACTAAACAACAAAATTATTAATAACTACTATTAAAAATAATAATATTAATAGTAATGATGATAATAATGAATATATATATATATATATCTCTGTGTTTCAGGAACGTGAGCTCGGCCGGGGAGGAGGCGAGGAGGAGGATGAGGGAGTGCGAAGGTCTGACGGACGCTTTGCTTTTCGTGATCCAGACTGCACTGGGGAGCAGCGAGATTGATAGCAAGGTTGGTGTCTGTCTTTTGTTTCCTCCACACCGTTCGCAAAAATATTTTGTGCTTGGATGCTTTCTGAAGGTTGCCCGGCTTCTGTCTCCTAAATGCTGTTCTTTAATCATGATTTAACGGCGCTCCTCTTCAGGGTGGTGATGCCGGCACAGGAAACGCGTTTATGGTAATGAGAATGGAGCGCTGAGCCGTGCTGATGCCACACACCGGACTCAGCGTTCTGCCTCTGGTCATCTCCAAACTCCGGCTCATTACAGCTTCCTCAGCACCTCCTCCTCCTCCTCCTCCTCTGTCTCATTCATCTTTTCCACCATCGCCAACTTTCTGCTCGAGTCTAAGCCAAGCAAAAAAAACTTTCTCTAGCTCTTGCATCAGAATACAGTCCAGAAGTCTGAGAATGCTGATTTCACCATTATAAGAAAAATGGCATTAATTCAATTGTATACTAGATTCGATTCGATTAGATTCGATTAGATTAGATACACTATTACATTATATACACTATCACGTCATTTCTAAATAATATAATCCAAAATCAACTGTGTCCTTTATTTACTGACTTATGCGATTTTAAGTCTAAGGGCAGCTTCAATAAATATTGAAAATATTTATATGCGAATCGATAACTCAAATTCAACACTAAAACAAGGCATGAGGATGAGATAGACATAAGAGAGAGTCTTACCAAAGCTGTACTTATGGACCTTTATCCACCTTTCCAACACCTTTTTAGTTGTTTCCTACGCCATCAGAGCCACACACCTACCACAGAGTCTTCCCTCTGGAAAAGTTCTTCCATCTCTAAAAGGGCCAATTCTGCACATTTATTTCTATACAAAGACATTTTACGAACATGTGTTTCTTAAATAATAATCATTTATTGTTTCTACATCTGCCCTTAGACTTCCATTAAAAGTTTGGAGTTCGGAAAAAATAGTTTTCGGTTCTTTTCTCAGTGCAGGGACACATTTCAGTTCTCATCATGTGGATGGTTGTGTGTGTGTGTGTGTGTGTGTGGATCGCTTACCTGGGGAAGACACGGCACCAGGATGCACTATGGGAAGAAAGCAGAGGCCTTGGGTCCTGGCATTCATGTGGATGTTACTTTGACACGTACCACCTACCTACACATTGTTGCAGACCAAATACACTCCTTCATGGCAGCAATATTCCCTAATGGCAGTGACCTCTTTCAGCAGGATAATGCTCCCTGCCACACTGCAAAAATTGTTCAGGAATGGTTCGAGGAACATGACAAAGTGTTCAAGGTGTTGACTTGGCCTCCGACTTTCCCAGATCTCAATCCGATCGCGCATCTGTGGGACGTGCTGGACAAACAAGATGAGTTTTCTGGACTCAGTCAGGAGCATGTCTTTGGCTTCCTCCTTATCTGCTCTGATACTCTCACACACTCTATTGAACACATGACTAGCAAGAGTATCGATCATGCTAGCAGATGAATCCTTATCAGCGCTACCATCTGTGTTCAGATTGTCACCATCAAGCATGGGAGTCATGGAATCCAGCATTTTTTTTTTTAAATTGTGCACTATATTTGTTGCAGTGTTGCTTGAAGTTGGTGAGGCTGTCTGAGGTTTGTGTGACTAGATTCTAAACTTTTTTCACTCCTATCAGTGCAAAGCCAATCAGAGAGTCGCTGAACCCAGGCTTGAGAGTATGTTCTAGAGTAACAGATTTGTTGCTCGATTGTAGATCCTGGGAGATGTTCTGTATCTTACCCTTTGCCGTACTGAATCTCACGGCATGCTGTTGTGCGTGAGCCTGAGACATGGATTTTGCTATTCTAACATTTTTCTAATGTAGAAAAATGACTGCCCTTTGATCTTCACCAAGCCTCCATATGGCATAACACTAGCTCTCTCTTCATCACTGCACTTTAATCCATTATCAACTCTAAATAAAGCAAAAGTGAGTCCACTGCTGGCCTTTTTGGACAATTTCACTCCAAGCCTGCCAGTTCCCACGTTTCTCACGGCTGGTGTCGTGGCCATTAGAGCCGCCCCTCAGAGCTGTAAATCCTGAGAATGACAAGTCTGTTCTTCACCATGCTGTCAGGACAGAACCTGTTGAAGCCAACGCATAAGAAAACACATTTCTGCGATAGTGCTAAACACATTAAATACAGAGCAGATTCTCTGAAAAGGATAACGTGGCTCAGTATTTGTTCATCTGACAGGTGATTTCTATCCAAAGTGACTTAGAAGTGAGACAAAATCAATCAACCTGGTATAATGCCTTCCAGTCACTAGGGCTGGGAGATATGTCAGGAATAAAACACTGTGTGTCACGGTGTTATAGGAAAATAATCAATTGTGGTATGATGAAGCGGAGTTACTGTAGCATGTGGAAATTCATTATTTTCCTATAACAGCATGCCCTGATGTGATTTATTCTTCTTATATCACAGCAACTTGCCAACAGTTACACTTTCCTATCTATTAAAGAACAACACGTCATACTTTTTATCCTTTTAATGTTGCTTTCACTTACATTACAGCAGCTGTAAACAGTCGGTTCCTCACCAACGTCTCTTTTGAGCTCTCTTGTAGCTAATAAGACAAAAAAAAAACACAGCTTGTCACGTTACTGACAAAACCCACAAAGCGTAAACTCCTCTGCCCTGAAGATAGCAGAAAACCCAGAGTTACAGCTTTATCTCTGACTGCTACAAAGCTCTGACACTGGAGACTCCTTCCATAAATGTTAAATAAACATCTCCTTACAGCAAACTTCACCATATCAACGATTACATATCTTTTTATTAAGTTTATGTGGAATGTCCCCGTGAACGAGCTGTTATAACGTCTGAGAACGAGAGCTGCTGTTACGGAAAATGCATCAACACCTTCCGAGCAATCAGAATGAAGAATTCATCAGAGCGGTTGTGTACATTAATGTAATATCATGCCTACTAGCAACCAGCATATAGTGATTCAGGTGAATTGAGTTCAGCTGTTTGGATCAGAGAGATAAGAGTAAAATGTCCATTTGACCAATCGCTGAAATTTGCGTAATATTTTAATAGGAAAAATTTTAAAAAATTTGCTCCACAAGACCATTTTTGTTAAAGTTTTGGGTTGAAGTATTTCTCGATTAGCTAAGCTTGTCAGGAAGACCGTGAGTTGTTCATGTCAGTGTGTTTTGTTATGTCTGAAATGCCGGCGCATAATTCCGACAGTGTTTCTCTGATTACAGTCATTATTTTTGTTTGCAGAGAGGCTCGTCTTCCTCGCTCTGCGACGGCAAAAACAAGCAGCCGCAGCAAGTCAGTCATTTTTCATTGTAATTTCCTCACATTTATTCCCCCACTGGCCTGGCAGGCATCCCTCTTCCGCCGCTACTGTGTCTCCCTTTAATATCTCGGTAAATGGAGTGTGAGTTAAATGGCGATGGATCGGGCTTGCCGTGTTTTCCAAACGGATTTTCTTTAATCTTGTTTAAATGGAGGACGAAGTATATCATTATGTAATTAGGCACTTCGGGATGTGGGATGCCACCCATTCTTTCTAGTGCTTTTCAGAAACTCAGCTCTGACCCTGAAGGAGAACCAAGAGAACCTTTTCCTGTTTGATAAGCGATGGACAAGTCGATGTTTTCAGTAATGGCCGCTTAATGCATTTGATCATTATTTGGCTGGCTGGCAACAAAGCATTAGCGCGCCGGAGGTCATCCTTCTTCTTCTCTTCTGCACTTTCATGTGTCTGGAATGTACCGGAGAAACAGGATGAGTTGTTAGGTCTGTGTATTAACTCTTACTTTCTTCTGTCTTGTTCTCCTCAGACCATAGAAAACTGTGTGTGCATCTTGAGGAACCTCTCGTACCGACTGGCGGCGGAAACTTCTCAGGGACAGCAGATGGGCACCGAAGAGCTAGACGGCCTTCTGTGCAGCGACTCCAACGGGAAGGACGGAGAGAGTTCAGGCTGCTGGGGGAAGAAGAAGAAGAAAAAGAAGGCGCTGGATCAGGTGGGGATCGTGTTGGCAGGAGAGGAGAAGCAATTAGCAGTGGTTTTTCTGGGCCGTGTTCATCCTGTTCCCAATGCAGCGAAAGGTTTTAGGGTAGACGCCAGCAGCATTAAAACTTCAAACTCCTGGCAGCAACATGGTTTAAAATCTTATATTTATATGGGGAAAGTTATGTGTATTCAGAGCCGGGTTACATAGCAGCTTAAGTTGATTTTCTGGGTTCACCATTTGTTATTAAAATGACCCGCGTGTAGTTCAGTCCGTCAATGTTGCCAGATGTTTTTTAGGCAGGGTTTTTGAATAGCATCTGGCCCACCACCTTTAAACACAAACACCCGCCTTTAAGCCAGAAGAAAAAAAAATCAGGGATAGAAAATGCAGACTGAAGAAGGAGTAGTGGGTTTTATCCTCATGCGTAAGTGAGACATGGCTCGCTTTCACTCAAACTCTGCCCCATACGCATAATTCTCACTTAACTCATCTCTGAATACGTCCCTTTCTTAGAGGATCAGACCCCTATAAAAAAAAAAAAAACGTGAAAAGCGAAAAGTTTTTTTTTTTTTTTTTAACCCAATTTTGGATATCATTTGCATCTACTTTAATTTCTTTCAATTTTTAGCCTGATTTTAATTTTAAATTGTTCCTCGTGCAACTGTTGGATTGTTGTTTTCATCGGATTGTGTTCATCATGAAGAACCGTCCATCAAGTAATAGTTCTGTCTGGTACAAAATGTTCTCCAAAGCAAAGGTGCAATTTTCTGACATTTTGGTCACATAATAACAAGAACCTACTTGCAGATGTCCTGTAATGAATCCTATTTATTTAGTGCGGGTCTATCAAGTGTGGATTTTTTGTATCTGTATTAGGGGTTGTGGATGTACTAGACAGACGATGAGATGGGATAAGGGACGTTCCAGATGTGATAAATCACAATCATTTTGAGGCTCTCTGCCTCTGCATATGCACTCATTTTCTCACAGGTGCCTCACATGGCGTTTGAACCTTAGTGGAGATGACAGGATGTGGAAGTGAGCGTGCTAAAGTGTATCTAAGTGTGTAAAGGTGATGGATGAGACCAGCGCTGTAGCTTTAATCCTGAATAAATTTATCGAAATTAAATTAAACTGCTGTCCATAAATCACAACGCTCTCCTGGTGAGGACACTCCACAATAAAACGCCCGGATTCAAATAACGGATCAGAGCGATTGCTCCGCCGAGATCGTCTTTATTAAACACTGCATGAGTTTTTCTTCCTCTTTCGTAAGTCCCGGGATTGTGAATATTCTGTTGCATCTGACAGCAGATCCGCTCGCTAGTCTGCGTTTCATGTTCGAGATCCGTCCCAGTTCCAGCGTGGTCTTCTGTTCTCCGTAATCAATCTGTTTCCGTTATTAAACATTGCAGGAGTGTTTCTTCCCAAGCACTGTGTATTTAAACATTCCCTGAGATCCCTCGCCCCGTTGTCTCTCTTCTTTACACTCGGCAGCAAAGCGAAGATGCTTCTATTAAACATTCTATTGATTTTTTTTCTTCCTCCTGCTTTGAATTGACCTGGTGTTCAGATTTTAAGATAGAGTGTGAAAAATGTTGAACATGATAAACATAAAACTCAATATCATGGCTTAAACCTTAAAGCAATGCAAATGAAGACTTTACTGAATATATTTTTAAATGGACTTGTTAAAGATTTTAGAGTGTTCAGCAGTTTACTCTGTAGAAATACAGTTTTCTTTAAATGTTTTTTTTTTTTATATATATACAGAAGACTTAATCTTTAGTGTCTTGCACCACATGTGGAATTATTTTTATGCCTTTCCCACTGGGTGGAAAAGATTTTTTATTTATTTATTTATTTTTTAATGTCATTTTCTGTATACAGAAGAGAAGGTCTTCTGTATTTTGCACTACACACCTTTTTTTTTCTTCTTCTTTTTATTTTAATTTGTTTATGATGAATTCATCAACATACAGGAGAGAAGGGCATTATTGTCTTGCACCACACCTTTTTAATACTTTTTTTTTTCTTTTAAATTTTTTTAATGATGTCATTTTCTATGTACAAAAGAGCTTTTATTTATGTAAGATTTTATTTTTTGATTGATTGATTTTTTTTATGAGATCATTTCCTGTATACAGACAAGTAGTGTCTTGTACTACAGGGAAAAGAAAAAGACTGATTTTTTTATGATTTTATTTTATATATGTATAGAAGAGAACACCTTTAGTTTTTTACGCCTCTTATGGAAGATACATTGATTGATTGATTGATTGACTGATTGATTGATTGATTTAGATACAGAAGAAAACGCTTTTAGTGAAGAGTGAAAAAACAGTGTTCACGTCTATAATTTTTTGGTTTATGTATATTCATTTAATCATTTATTGCAAGCACTGTTCTCCATAATCTGCTGTAGATATATAAGGCGTTTAGTCTGTAGCTGGACTCTGGCTTTTCTCCTCATCCTGCAGAAGTGAGACACTTTGAAAGAGGACACCCGGCCTGAAGGCAAGTGGAGGCTAATGTACTCCGCTAAATCATTTATCGCCGAGTGGCAGCTGGCTAGCTGACGAAATCCGGCTGAGCTCCAGGTCAAAGCTGCTAGCATTTAGCACGGTTAATTGACTGAAGGAGCAGAGTGTGTAAACATGAACGTCCGCTAAACCAGCAGCCTCTGATGCTCCGGCTTGATTTAAACATCGCAGACGTGTCGGTATCTCACCTCACCTCATCTCTTCTAAACTGTGTTTTCTCATGGAAAAGTCGAGTTTCTCTGTATGAAAGCTTTGCTCCGTTGTTCGGATTTGGCCTTCGGATAAAGCTGCATTCCTGCAACTGACAGTTCTCTGTTCTCTTCTCTGGTGTTTTTAAATAAGTTTTAAATAAGAGCAGTGAAGCAAATCCAAGTGGCTGGCCTTGACTGGCACAATGGCTGTACTTCGAGCGCTCTGAATGCTGCTGCAGCACAATCGAGTCCATGAAGCACTTTCTGCTGTCAGCCTTCTAGTACAAAATGCTGTATATGAAAATAACTTTGTTTTTTTTCTAACCTGTGCACCTAATGACCTCCTACAACATGCATAAGCGTAAAAGAATATATTTATCACTCTATAAGCTAGGCAACATGTTAAAATAAAATTATTGATTGCAACATATTGTTAATAGAACATGTATAGTTGTTCTGTAATTCTTCACAACAAGATACAGTTGAGTGCAAAAGTTTGCATCCCCTTAGGACAAAATGAAGAAAAAAAATGTCATTTATAGGTGCAATTAATATACGGCTGTTCATATCACCATAATGTGTAACAAGGAAATTTAATTTTTGGCCAAAATACACAAAAAAAACTATGGTTATTTCTTTATTTATTTATTTATTTTTTGATTTATTTGGCAGAGACAACACAGATGGGGACAGAATATTCATCAGTGACACTGCTTATCTCAGGATAATTTTTTTTTTTATTCATAAAATTCTGAATCAACTTAAAATGCCGGGTCAGCTTATCCTTCGGACAGTGGGCGCGTTTATTTTTACAGAAGAGCACCTCGAATTAACCAAAAAAAAGTCGCCTACATTCTGAGCACACGTTACCACTTCATGATCCCGATTTAGTATCTCGTGGTTTCATAATAATAAAGATAATAAAAATAAATAAATAAATAAATAAAATAACAGGATATGCTGGATCAAGTGCTATTCTGTGTGCTGTTGAATAATGAGGGTGGAAGCCATTTTGTTCAATTAAACCAATGATTACTGTGATCATTACAACTAGGATTATTCAATGCTCAGATTTATTTCATCTTCTCATTCAGGTATCACCATATTAGTTTTTTTTCCTTTTTAAATTGTCTCTTACTTTAATATTACATCATGTTTCATTTGACAGCAAAGAAAAAAAATTCTATGTCCTTCTTCAGTCCACATTTTCTATCAGGTTTAAAGGCGATAGTTTGTGTTTAAAGTGTTTGTAGTCTAGATGCTATTGAAAAACCCGGTTCTCGTACGCTACTATTCAAGAAACCTGGCAATCTGGCAACCTCTGAGAAGTGAGCTACATGGATACTTTTGCATGTGCGTAACCCAACACTGAATACGAGGAACTTTCCATGAGTAACTATTCACGTAACTTTTGGACTTTTGGACAGTCCCTTTATAATCAGAAAGGTCAGATAGTGTATTAGTTTATACTTAATAGTAAAAAAAAAAATCTTGATATGAATGTTATGAATGAATGACATGAGTTCAAAAGTTTACACCCCCTAGTTTGAATGTAATGCGAATATTCTCTCGTAACTTGTTTGCTTATGCTTTGCCTATGCAACCTGCCTCCAGTATTTTTCATATAAGAGCTTGTTTTATGACTCAGATTGTTTGGGACTCCCTGACACGTGATGCCATTTTACACAGCTGTTTTACATCCATTCCCTGTAGATACTGAAATACAACATTGAGGAGATCTAAATATTAACATTTCAGTCAGGGTAATCATTAACTTTCATTACTTGTGCCATTGTGGTAAAGAGACAAAGCCTGGGCTTTTTTATTTGCTTGTTCAAATATAAAGTTTAATTGAAAAGCTCTAAATTATATGGAGACATTTATTTTTTTAAAAATGACCATAATCCATATAAATGTCATATAAAATGAATGAGCGGTACGATCTGAGCAGGGAATGACATGATTTGTATCACTCGCTGAGCCGGTCCGCTCCGTGTTTGTCAGCAAATCTTGCTTTCTTTCTTTTTCAGTAAACACCTGCCAATTAGTCAGCGTTTCTATAATTACAGCATCGTGACAGTAAACGTGTCAGTCAGTCCGACAGTCAGGTAATTACACGTTCTCTCAACTCGAAATAGATCCTCTCATTAGATAGTGATCATTTACTCACTACGCTCGTGGTCTCATCCTCAGTAATACAGCGTTCCTTGGACAGCGTTTAGATGCCTGCTGGAAAATCTGGAAAACGGTCGGGGGAGGGGTGTTGGATTGGGGGGGGGGCGCAGGGGGGTGGTGGGGGGGGTTGGAAAAATGGGACATTTGTAGCCTGCTACCTTTCCAGTCGTGTAAAGTATCCGGATAATAAAAGGATGATGAAAATATAATATTCTAGAAGTATTGCGTGCTCAAATATGTAATTTCAGCTAAAGGGAGAATATAATAAAATATGCAGCTAAATTTTTTTTATCCTATTTAGGCTACATGAACACACGTCACCTTCTTCTATTAGAGGTGAAAGTTATTATTTATAAGCAATTATTTATATCCCTTATAACTATGGTGTCCGTCACTGATATGTATGAGATGGTGCTTAAAGATATGTTCATGTCATCCACTGGAAAATATCATTCCTATGTCTTCCATATGTCTTATAATAAAGAAACAAGAACTTTTTGTGGCCTGGGACCACTTTAATTATTAAACAAAAGACACCCACAGTATAGATTTATTCTGCAAACATAATCCTATTATAATCCTTATCCACATAAAAACCTTACTGTTCTTATTGTGTTCTGATTTCTGACCTTTTCACTCTCAGAACATATTTTAGTAAAATCGTCATGTTGATCTTTTTTATAGATGTTTAGTTGTTTTTGAGTTAATGAGGTGTTTGTCAAAACCCCTTGAATTCAAGTAACCAGTTACACTGGATAATAAATCTAATCACACAATAATAAGTAAAATTTTGATTTGTGATTTCCTCTACTGTAACATTTTTTTTAATGACACACCCTCAAGCGATGCTTCATGAACGACATTTTGAGAACCGTAGGAATTGATTTAGATTAAATGCAAGAAGCATGATGATTATAGGAAATAGGAATGAGCTAAATATGCAGGCGTCACTCAAAGGTATTTCTCAAAAGAATTCCCCGCTAACTGGAATCAGTAATTTGATGAAGCGCTGTGTTCATGAAGAGCAGGACGGCAACTTTATAAGTACTAAAATTATACATGTTTTAAAAAACTCTACACACCACATCATGCGTACAAACCAGCTGAACATTTGCTAGCTGTGCTTTTAAATTTTTTCATTCTTTTATTTTTTGCGTTTCATAAACAGACGAATGGAGGACTCTAGAAAATAAGAACTAATAATCCAATAAGAACAGGAGCATATTGGATGTGATATAT
Organism: Pangasius sanitwongsei; assembly: GCA_037576675.1. Classification (NCBI taxonomy): domain Eukaryota; kingdom Metazoa; phylum Chordata; class Actinopteri; order Siluriformes; family Pangasiidae; genus Pangasius; species Pangasius sanitwongsei. The sequence continues at coordinate 18,327,965 of CM075024.1, forward strand.
ATATCTGCATATACAGTAAAACCTCAGGGTTGCTAGTAAACACGCAGTTTTCCACCGGATGAAGGAAGACGGGAATAAAAACAACGCTCGGGATGAAGGTGTGCATTTTTTTTTTCCTTAAATGAAAAATGGATTTTCTTGCTGAACGAATTTGATTCGGATGTTTGACTGAACGACGAGGGAACATTCAGAGCTGTGTAGTGTCTGTCTGTTTCTCTTTACCTGTCTTTCTCTGTGTGACTGTCTCTCTCTCTGTCTGTCTCTCTGTCTTTCTCTGTGTGACTGTCTCTCTCTCTGTCTGTCTCTTTGTCTTTCTCTGTGTGACTGTCTCTCTCTCTGTCTGTCTCTGTGTGACTGTCTCTCTCTCTGTCTCTCTCTGTATGACTGTCTCTCTCTCTGTCTGTCTCTGTGTGACTGTCTCTCTCTCTCTGTCTCTCTCTCTGACTTACTCTGTGTGACTGTCTCTCTCTCTGTCTCTGTATGTCTTGCCCTGTCTCTCTCTGTCTCTCTCTCTGTCTCCCTCTCTCCCTGTCTTTCTCTCTGTGTGTCTCTCTCCCTTCCTGTCTCTCTATTTCTCTCTCTGTATCTTTCTCTGTCTGTCTTTGTCTCTTTTTCCCTGTCTCTCTCATGTCATTCTGTCTTTATGCCTTTCACTGTCTCCCTCCCTTTCTCTCTCCGTCTGTTTCTCTATATCTGTCTGTTTCACTCTCCATGTCTCTCTGTCTGCCTCTCTGCGTGTCTCTCCCTCCTTTTCTCTCTCATGTTCTCTCCTCTAACTTTACTCTCCCTGTCTCTCTCCCTAACTCTCCCTATGTCTCTCACTCCCCCGTCTCTCTCTGTCTTTCTGTCTCCCTATGACTCTTTTTATCTCTGCCTCCCATGTTTCTCTCTGTCTCCCTCTCAATCCCTCTCTCTCTCAAAGTTCAAGTTTCTCTCTCTCTCTTCCCCCCTCTCCTTGTCTGTCTGTCTCTGTCACTCTCTCCCCCTCCCTGTCACTCTCTCTCTCTCTCTCTCTGGTATTCTTCTTCCCTCTAGCGATTAAACGACAGAGTTGATTTTCGGAGCAGGATGAGGGAATGAACGTGCTCTCATTAATAATGAAAAGAGATGGAGGGAGTATTTTTTTTTCACTCATGCTGAGGTGTTTTGTGAGACACTGTGCCAGAAAGTAGGTCACTCCCTGAGCCTGATGCTTTTTTCTTTTTTCAAACCGTTTGCCTCTCCTGCCCCCGGCTCCTGCCAAAACGTCCGGTTATTTCTGATCGTCTCTGTGTGCTTGGGGTTGTACTGGGTGCTGAGGTGAGAGTTCGGAGTGTTACAGACAGCTCTAGTACACACATTTGTTAGCCATATTAGAGTTTCAGAAGCTCAGCGTGGAGCGTACAGGCTTCCTGGCATGCGCTGGCTCTTCATCTCCCCCTCCTCATCCTCGGTGTGAAGTGTCTGACAGACAGCCGTTAACTGAGACACAGTATTACTGCGTCTGCTCTGCTGAACACGTCCAGGCTAGCATGCCTGTTTGAGCACTAACAATGTCTGTATTTTCAAACCGTCTCTTTTTTTCTCTTTTTTCTTTTCAGACGTCATGCTATGATGATGTAACATGATTTTTTTTGTCAGATTTGTCATTCGTCTTTAGTCATGGCCCCTGTACTTTTTAGTAAAGAAGTCTGGAGGCATGGCCTTTGTGTCTGTCTCTCTGTCTGTCTAAGTGAAGGAGGCGTGGCCTCTGTGTCTGTCAGTCTCAGTGAAGGAGGCGTGGCCTTTGTGTCTGTCAGTCTCAGTGAAGGAGGCGTGGCCTCTGTGTCTGTCGGTCTCAGTGAAGGAGGTGTGGGCTCTGTGTCTGTCAGTGTCAGTGAAGAAGGCGTGTCCTCTGTGTCTGTCGGTCTCAGTGAAGGAGGTGAAGGAGGCGTGGCCTCTGTGTCTGTCAGTCTCAGGGAAGGACGTAAAGGAGGCGTGGCCTCTGTGTCTGTCAGTCTCAGTGAAGGAGGTGTGGCCTCTGTGTCTGTCAGTCCTGGTGAAGGAGGCGTGGCCTATATTTCTGTCAGTCTCAGTGAAGGAGGCGTGGCCTCTGTGTCTGTCAGTCTCAGTGAAGGATGTAAAGGAGGCGTGGCCTCTGTGTCTGTCAGTCTCAGTGAAGGAGGCGTGGCCTTTGTGTCTGTCTAAGTGAAGGAGGCGTGGCCTCTGTGTCTGTCAGTCTCAGTGAAGGACGTAACGGAGGCGTGGCCTATGTGTCTGTCAGTCTCAGTGAAGGAGGTGAAGGAGGCGTGGCCTTTGTGTCTGTCTAAGTGAAGGAGGTGTGGCCTCTGTGTCTGTCGGTCTCAGTGAAGGAGGTGAAGGAGGCATGGTCTCTGCTTATGTCTGTCAGCCACTTGTGTCTGTCCTCTGTTCAAAGTCTGCACATTATAATTAAGCCAGGAGTAGCTGCTAACTTGGCATATTTTTTCTAGTCGTATTGTATAATATGCTACTGTCTCTGGCTTCTTTGGCTTTATTCTCTTAAATCTGATCTCTGTCTGTCTCCTCCTGCAGTGGGATGGTGTAGGTCCTCTCTCCGACACGGCCGAGCCTCCCAAAGGAATCCAGATGTTGTGGCATCCATCCATCGTGAAGCCGTACCTCTTGCTGCTCTCTGAGTGCTCGAACCCGGACACGCTGGAGGGAGCGGCCGGAGCGCTGCAGAACCTGGCTGCAGGGAGCTGGAAGGTAAATCAGCATAAAGTGTGTGTGTGTGTGTGTGTGTGTGTGTGTGTGTGCACATTTATCTTTTAATTATCCCAGTGAATTCTGAGAGTGAATATTGTGTGCTAAGATTGATAAATTTAAAACGCTTGTTTTAAATTTTGTCCAGAATATTTTCTAATGATTTCAGTTGGCCTGCTTCTCTCAAGTAAACAAAATCGATTGGTCAGAAGGTGTTGACTAATTTTCTATAACAGCAGCTCTGGCAAATCACAGGTTTATATTAATGTGCTCATTCTAATACTTTATCAATTCTAGAGTAGAAATAGGTTTTAAAAAAAATGTTGTTATGGTGAGGTTTTCTTAAAGTAAGGAGATGTTTATTTTAATGTTTATGGAAGGAGTCTCCAGTGTCAGTGATTTGTGTGTCATAATTTTATTGTAATACATCTTCAAAACAGCAATTTGTAACATTTAAAAGTATTAAAAAAAATCTGTAAGAATCACATAATTTTGAGGATCATTTGGGGAAAAAATGTGATTTGCAAAATTCCAGTGCAGAAGATTTGGCTGGTTTATTCATTTCCGAATTTCATTTACATTTTTATGGCCCTGAAACAAACCACGCCCCCAGCAACAGTACAGTTTGTCTGCCCCACCCCTTTTCCTTAAATGGCAACTCATAATGATCACGTGCTTTTACAAGTAAATGTTTGGGATTGACTGGGGGGCAGATGGAGAATTGTCAGTGTTTTTCATTGCTGTTGCAGTTCAATTCTCAGGCAGCAGGGGGCTCGAAAAATGACAAACCGCCCCTTTAAATCTTAACTGTAAACCAGAATCGATGCAAATTCTTTATACAATGATCTCAACAGATGAACAACGGATCTCATGCAAGTCATTATTTAAAGTTATATCATAAATTCCTTTCATTTCAGAAATGTTTTAATTCACCACTTCGTTTAATTCATCCACCTCGATGGTTTTTGGCGCGTGTCCACTGTAAACACTCAAAGCAAATTTTCCGCCAAGGGAGAACCGGAGTGTGTTTACTAAGTGCGAGGCACGAGCATGGAGGAGGAAGTGTGAAATTGGGAATCGCTTGCTTCTCTCAGATGTTTAAAAGAGTGTGAGGAGAAACTTCCTCACACTCTTTTTCTCTCTTTTTTCTTCCTTGAGCCTTCCCTCTATCTCTCTCTCTCTCTGTCTCTCTCTCTCTGTCTCTCTTTCTCTGAGCTCTGAGACCAAATCTCACTTTAGCTCTGTTGTTAGAGCACCATAAGCTGTCCAAAGTGGCGCTGCTGGACCGATCGATACGCTCCAGGCAGGGAGTTGGAGAGATGGAGAGATGGAGAGATTGGGTGTGGGATGAGCCATAAAGTCCTGTAAAGTCCTGTAACTTGCAGAGCTTTTGCTTCACACGGACTTAAACTTACTCATGGTGGGTTAAATGAGAAAGTCCACCTCAATGTGACTTTGTGTGTATGAAGAGAGATCCGAGAAACTGGATTCTCCTAATTAACTCGTTAAGCCCGTTTTCTTAGGATCCTATCGTTGGCTCCAAAAAAGCCATACACCAAACTCGTACCGCTGTTTTAAAAGTTAATACACCCTTAAAATCGAAGAAGAAAGATGTCCAGAAATGGGTGTGTATTGATGCGTGTGTGTTCCATGTGTACTACACACACCTCACCTACAGTGTGATTGTTTTGATGCTTATTATTAGTGCCTGTTGTAGGGGGCGTGGCCACTTTGGATCATTAGTAGGTCATATGACCATAACGTGCCTGTAGGTATGTACCTGTACGCTTCTCTGAAACGTCCTTTCAAACGTCATCAGTTTAACACTAATCCAGTCTGAATAAGCCTTAAAACAGTGGCTTCATAAACGCAAAATATGAATAATGCCTCATAAATATTGGGAAACTTCACACTCGTATTAAGTGCACTCAAATATAAATGTGGCTGCTTTATCTATCTATTTACTTATTTATTTATTTATTTTACACTTATTCATTGCAGATCTCGACAGTTTAACTATGATAGCATGGGCTTTGACGCTGGCTGCTCCAGTAAGGCAGTGTAACATCTGTACAAAGCAAATCTACAGCCCCATTCGCACGGGATTAGTTTCTCTCGGTGATGTTTATAATTACCTTTTTATAACGTCTCCCTTGCAATACAATTCTCACGTTCGGACGGGAATTAAATTATCCCCGGAGGGACGAGATGTTCACTTGGTTTTGTCAACTAACCCAAATGATCATATATTCATATTTATTTATGTTCATTTGCAGAAACTAATGTTAATGTTATGATTAAGGAGCCGACATCAGTGCAACTACTCATTCGTTTTTATTTCTTCTCTCCTAAAATGTATTGTTTCTTGTTTTAATCTTTGTCTAATTTTTTTCAACTTTTAGGTAAAGCACTTTGAGATTTTGCCTCAAAATGAAAAGCGCTACATAAATAAAGATTGTATTATTACGAAATTATTGTAAAAAGATCGTTTGTTTTATGTAGGAAACTAAATGTTGAATGATATTGTGGTGTGAAGGAAGTGTGTATGTAGGATAGAGATGATGTTGAAATCATTTCAACAATGTTTTTTTTTTTAACCTACCTTAGTGTTCCTGTGTGCATTTTTTTTTTTACTTCAGTGGTCAGTCTACATCCGTGCAGCGGTGAGAAAAGAGAAAGGACTGCCGATCCTCGTGGAGCTCTTGAGGATAGATAACGATCGTGTGGTGTGTGCGGTGGCTACAGCGTTACGGAACATGGCCTTAGACGTCAGAAATAAAGAGTTAATTGGTGAGTCCTTCTTCTTTGTTTTGCGTTGCGTTAATGCAGTACGTTTGCGTGTGGTTGAGTGTTTTTAAATCAGCGCTGGGTCACTGGGCGCTCGACTGGGCTTCTTGTTATTCTTGGGAAGAAGCAAAGCAAAGCAGTGTGCATTTGTCATGTTGTTAGCAGGCTAATTAAACTTAGTCATCAGGTGTGAAAATATAATTGTCCTCTCTGTTTAACTGAATCCATTTACAAGCTGCTTTTGAACACTGTGATCACAGAAGCAGGTTCGTTTTTTCTATAACTGTGATCCGTGATCAATCTGATTAACACTACAGGCTCCAGAGGAGCTCAGTGCAGCAATCCACATAAATGACTAAACATCTGTGGAAGAAGGATTAAATCTTTTTATAGATAGTTATGCTTATTAGGCTGAAAAGTATTTGGTAACACTTTAATGCAGTGGTGGTGTTTGTAATGCTACATGACACCTAGATACACCCTTTAGTGAACATTCGTATAGGTTTATTCTGCCAACTTTTTCTCCTTTTGCACGAGAGCAGCAGCTTGGAATACTCAAAAATACACCAGAATTCTTGGCAGATGAGCCAACTAACATATGAATCTGGAATGGCTGAGGGTTGTGTAGTTGGTTTGGCCTCTCTGATATTAAACGATAAGCCTTGAAAGCCCCGCCCCTTTCTCCACCAGCTCACTCGTCTCAGCTCGGTTTTCGTGCGCCGCTCTCTCTCGCTTTCTGTTACAGTAAACCGAGAATGTTTTGAGTTCATTAACGTAAAATAAGTAAAATCTGTCCATGTATATTTCACCTTGCTAACATTGGACAAGTTTATAGTTAACATCAGTTAAAGTAAATTATTAGGGATGGTCAAAAAAGGCACAAAAGGTTTGACTGGAAAAAAAAATTAAATAAATTGAAGCGTCAAATCGAACACATAATTTTAATAGTAATGAAAATTAGAAAGTGATTAAAATTGTTTGCTCTCCCTGCGCCGGTCTGCACAGACACGTTCCAGCAGTTTGAGCAGATTAACAGTGAAAATGTCAGCCGTGTAGAAATATTTCACGGTGTCTGTGAGTGATTTGGAAAAGGACTATATCAAAAACATGCTCCGTAATTCTGTCATAAAAACTGCATTCATCGATTTGGAGGTAGAGGCTGTGTCTGACTGACTTTGTAGCTCAAAGTGCTATTTCAGGATCCCGTTCTTCAGCCTTTGCAAGATGCAAATGCAAGATAAAATGACTTGAAGGTGTAATAATCAATTTCTTTTATTCCTTACTTGTACATATGACCTGGAAGATTTGTAGAACATGATAACAAAAAAAATGCATTAACTCTAGCAAAAGTGTATTAAGTCACTGAGAAAAACCTGGTGGAAAACTGGCTTCTGGTCTGGAACGCTTGTTTGTGTTTGGACACGCCTCCTGTCAGTCATTGTATAGGCACTGTACTCTATGGGCCACCGTAGATCCTGGAGGCGGAGCTTCATGAACATCATTCAAAAATTGAACCCATCTAACTGTTAGAGACCTAATTTTGGGGAAAAAGAATTACTAATCTTCCCTAAAGCACCTTTAAGCCAGATTTACTATCCAAAGTAGCTTAATTCAGCTGAGAGCGTAATGAGTTTATCCAGATACAGATAAAAAGCTCTGTACATACGATTGAGTTTAATGCTGCAGAATGAACAATCTACTCAAAATATATATTTTGGAGAGACAGAAAGAAAATATATATATACTTTCTCCATAATTCAGCTTCTGTAGAGTCTGAAATTCTCCCGGTGACATCACTAACGCACTATTGATCTGTCTGTAATGTACTCGCTTTCCTGGCGGGCTCCGGGCGTCTCCATGGCGACGGCACTCCCGTTACAGCCCGGTGGTTTTCCGAGGGTCCTCTGGGTGATGACCGCGAGCGTTTGAGCTTGGAGAGCTTTACTTCCCGAATCATTTGACTAATAATCACCACCTGGATTTACACATCGGATAAAGCCGGTGCGCTGGGAATCGGCTACTCTCCTCCTGCGCAACAGCGCGAGCTCATTTTCACTCGCTACAATAGCAACAGCTAACCCAAATTCTGATCAGGAAGACTTGTTTAGCTTCAACATATCCATAGCAACACATCCACTTGAACTCCTCAGTTTCTCTCTGTGGATGAGAAGTAATTATAGCGTTCGGTATGAAGGTGTGGATGAAAAGGTGCTTTGATGAGTGAAAGTGCCAGGCTTTCTCTTTTGGCTCTGTGTGTAGATATGAAGTAGAGCGCGACCTGGAGCTTTTTTATTGATTCGAAATTGATGTGCTGTGCTTTAAAAGGTTGAGTGATGAGAAGAATTAATCTGTCTATCCATCCATTCTTCTGTTTGTCTGTCTGTCTGTCTGTCTTGTGCAAATTGAGTGTTCAGTTCCATTGATGCTGACTCTGTTGGCAGGATTTTCTATCATTTATAAAATGAAATAAACATATTTTTAAAAAGAAGGTTAACACAATTTTCGCTGCACTGTTGATATTTTTGTATTTTGCCTCTTTGCCGCTGCACTCTCTCAGGCTTTGCAGATGATGTCATCAGCTCATCAGCTTTTAAAGCAGGAGTAAGGAGAGGAGGCGAGAGAAGTGCTCCAGAGTGATGTTAATTTGGGCTTTCTGTGAAAACCTAGCATCTGACTCTCCTTGTGGGATCAAGAGAGAGAAAGCGAGAGAGAGAGTGCAGCAGGAAGGGGAAAATTCACTGGAGTGGAAAATGGAGGAGAACAAAGGGCAGAGATAGAGCGAGAGTGAGAGAAATCAAGCTCAGATCTGACTCAGTTCCATCAAGGACAAGGTGACATCAGGACAGAGATGTATGTCTCAAATCTCAACATCGTGGGGCAGTGGAAATTTTTTCACCAAAATTCATTACAGTAAAGTCTGTCCACTCGGCAGCCATCTTGGCTCTGTAATGGCTGTTCAAATCTGAATAGGATGGGATAAAAAAATAAATTTTTCAGGTTGCTACTCCATGCTACTTAGTGGAAGGGTTTTATTTTTTTTTTTTTTTTTCGCTCTATGTGCATGTCCAAATGTAGTTAAATAGTTAAAAGCGCTATACAAATAAAATTACGTTGAATTGAGATTGGATTTTTATCGAGGGACGGGACTTACAGTGTGTAATGCAGTGTGTAACTGAGCGTTACGCGTCGCCCCATTCCTAATTTAAACAAGGTAAATATTGACTCACGTGTAAAGTTTAAAAGTTAGGTCAGTATTTACGCTGGGAAAGTTCTCCATATTCAGACCCGGGTTACACGGCACATATTGCTGCAAGACAGTGTTTTTCATTAGCTTCTTTATTATATTTTGCAAACTGCAAAAAAGGACGGGGTTAAGCACAGACAGGAAATGCATTAGCTGGTGTTGTTAGCTTCTCTCTACAAAAACGAGGCTGATAAATCAAGAACATGGAGGAGTGCATGCATACGATCGTGTTTGTTCCTTAAGCAGGCAAATTCCTAAATAGTTCCTGTCTTCCTCCTCGCCTCTTTAATCCCAGAGTTTTGCTTGACGCTGATTTAAGTGAGAGTAGGAACCGCGACAGGCCTCCGAGCGAGCTACAGGGGATAAAACTCTGGAATAAAACTCCTCCACTTCAGTTCAGGCATATCAAAAACACCCACACCTTTCTGTAGCTCAGCTCCAAGTATGAAAAAAAAACCTCTCAAAACTTTTCTGCCCAAGTTCCTCAGGTGTTTCTTTCAAACACTCGTGGTGTCAGTGTGAGGGAATTGACCATGCAGAGGCACGTACTTTTGTGAAGCCTTGGCAGAAAAGCTGCTGGATTTGACAGGAATGTTTGAAGTTTGTGTTTCGGTTAGCAGTGGGATTTGGGATGCTTGTCGCAAAATGGCCAGCATTTGAGCGGATAGGGAAGGGATTTGAAAGTGTAATCCTGTTCCCGATGACCGGAGAAGTCATATTTGGCTGCCAGTAAGGAGAAAAATGTTCTGGCTTTATCAGAACGAATGAGAAATTGCTTCCAGAGGATTAACTGGAGATACAGGAAAAGATCTTAAGATAGAATTACTGATCGTGTGCATGTGTGTCAGTCTGATCCATCCACCCATCCATTCATCCACCCATCCATTCATCCATCTCATCCATTCATCCATCTCATCCATTCATCCCATCTCATCTGTGCATCTCATCCATTCATCCCATCTCATCTATGCATCTCATCCATTCATCCCATCTTATCCATCCATCTCATCCATTCATCCCATCCATCCACCCATCCATTCATCCATCTCATCTATGCATCTCATTCATTCATCCCATCTATCCACCCATCCATTCATCCATCTCATCCATTCATCCATCTCTTCTGTGCATCTCATCCATTCATCCATCCATTCGTCTGTCTCACCCATTCATCCCATCTATCCATCCATCTCATCCATTCATCTCATCTCATCTGTCCAACTCATCAATCTCCCTAACCCTAACCCTTTCCATACAGTCATCAATCCATCCATCCATCCATCCATCCTTCCTATGCATTATTCCAATTCGTCCAATCCAGTCTGTCCAATCCAATTCATTGAGCCATCCATCCATCTCATCCATCTGTCCATCCATCCATCCATCCATCCATCCATTCATCTGTTCATTTGACCAGTTCAATCCATTCATCTCATACAGCCATCAATCCTTCCCATCCATTCATCCAATTCATCCAGTCTAATCTGTCCAATCTAATTCATTGATCCATCCATCCATCCAATCCATCACACACTTTTTTCACAGCTGTCTAATTTCCAGCAGATGGACGTCTGGAGCGTGTCCTGATGATGACATTCAGGGAAATACCACTTTATCAGCAGCATGTCTAAACCTAACCCTAGCCTTATTAAAGCAATATTCCTCGGCTCATTATCAGTCTGCCCATCTTTCCATCCGTCTGCCAGTCGGCATTTTTTTCTTTCATATCCTCCACCAGGTGGCTCGTGTTTAATTGAAGCTTCAAAGGGGGAATTTTCTCCACGCAAGCTTATCAAGCGCATTCTTTTTATCCTTTGCGACAGACATCAAAGGTGGTAATGGGAAGAGATTTTGCCGGTGTGAAATCCAGCTCGCCTTTAACTTCCCCCCGTTTCAGACGAGGACAGTGGCAGTCGATTTTCAGTCTGACTCGCTTACATCACTGTCCTTCATTAACAGACTCGTCTCCCACCAAAATGTATGTAGTTTCTTTATAATCTCTTCTTAGCAGAAGTTGACGAGCGTCTGTTTTCATTGCTGGCCTGTGGAGTGAGATTTCAGAAAGGTTCTGGATGCCGTGATGTGAACTCTAGTGAGAAAGCAATTTGACTCTGAATCGACTCGCCTGTAAGAAGTGAATCAAACATGTTGTGCGTTTGTGTTTTCTTGTGTTTTGGGTTGCAGCATGTTGTTTGTTTGTTTTTGTAGATGTGAGCTGCTAAACTTAGCCTAAGGACCGAGCTGTAGCGCTGCACAAATGCCACGTCTTCTGCAGATTTGAATAAACAAAAAGAGAAAATTACCTAAAATCAGAATGCGATACCCAAAACATTTTAAACTAGTTAGTCATATAATTATGTAATGATTTATTTAATGCTGACTGTGATTTCAACACACACTTGGTAAAGCTTATTTTCCCCTGATTCAGTTTTCGCTCTGATTCAGTCTTACGAGCCAAACTAATAGATGTGAAATCTTCCATAAGTTCTGATATGAAATGCTAGTTGATAAAGAGTATACACTGTGCTGTAAAATTAATACACACCACAGCGTTACCTTTGTATTTTGTTTTGACATTAAACAGGAAAATACAAGACAGGAATTAAAGCTGAGAGAGTAGAAGGTTCAGGGCACAGGACTGTTCTGAGCCGATTTGTCACTTTATTGCATAATATTATATTACTATATTATTACTAAACTATATCGAATAATTTGCATAGAATTGAGAATTCAATTGTCGCTTGCCAATATTGTCAGAATTGCAACTCTGTGATGTGGACTTACATAGAAAATGAACAGCCGCGTTGTCGCTTGCTAATGTGCACCCAAAGTCAGAAAAAAGGCTTCTTGAGCGTTTTTTTTTTAAATTTTTTGGATAGTTAACAAAAATTACATTTGGCATGTACAGACTTTTAACAGTATAGCATTCTGCCTCATTTATTTATTTATAATTACTTTTTTGCAGTTTCTCAGAAACATGACAAGCTGTATTTTATTTTGTCTTATTAGCTTCAAAAGAGAGAAAAAAGAGAGGCTGGTGAGGGAATGACGTTTACAGTTGCTATAACGCAAGTGAGAACAGGACCTAACTTGTTTCACGGACATTCCATAACCTTAAATGTAACGATAAATGGATAAAAAGTGCAGTGTATCCATCATTAATAAATAACGGATAGTAATCATTGTTAAATTGTTGTGGTATAAGGGGAATAAAACACTTCAGGACACTTCGTGTTGTTATAGGAAATAACGTCATACCACCTGTCACACGTGGAGTGTTTTATTTCTTACTTAATATACATATCAAACTTTCCGAACGTGATACACATAACCAGAAACCCGTTTTTTTTTTTGTTTGTTTTTTTTCTGGGAATTTGTAATCCCTGAACACTCAGAAACACACTGTTAAATTGGAATAAAAAAGCCCTTGCTGAGGAAGCAGCGAATATAACACCGACATCTCACCATTTCTTGCTCTCACACTCCTGCGTTCTGCGGAAGCGTCATGGAGGTGAGTGTGTTTCTGGAGCTCTTTGCACTCTGGTCGATGATGACCCACGCATGCGTAGCCTGATTGCCTACTTTGTGCTAAAATGGGCTTTTGTAGTATGGAGAGTTAGCACTCTACTCTGATTAGCACAGAGCCCTTGTGTCTCTGAGAGCACAAAGATGATCCACTCCACAAAGTCAAGGTTGGCCAAAGTGTCACGAACAACACCTTCGACTGAGCAATCACTCAGCGCAGCCTGGGGCTCCAGCCCACAGAGAGAGACCCTCCACATGTGTGACGATGAGGGCAAATGTGTCTTCCAGAACACGTTTTGCACTTTATCCCCAATGTGCCTTCTATTTTTAACACTTACATTCACCTTGAAAGCTGTGTCTAAAAATCTTGGGTTAATTCAGAAATGTGAAAGTGAATCCATTCCTCAATCACGGCTATATATATATATATATATATATATATATATATAATATATAATATATAAATACAGGTCTATGAATCGTGAATCCTGAGTCTTTTTTAAGTAAGGGGCAAAAACACAAAGAGGTATGCTGTTATAGGAAAATAATCAATGACGCAAATTACGTCACGTCCGTTACATTTTAATCCTCTTATACCACAGCAGTTTGCTAACGGTAACAATTATTTATATATTAACAATTGTTTATATATTAAAGAATGTCATACTTTTTATTTGTTTATAGTCAGTTCCTGTTCTCACTTAAAAACAGAAGCTTATTTAACATTTATGCAAATCACAGGTTTATATTAATGCGCTTGTCCTGGTATGTTATTGTTTCTATAGTAACAGCTCATTAACAGGGACGTGTAAGGCAGGTGCTCCAGATAAAGGGATTAAAAACGTGTGGAATTGTTGATATGGCGAGGTTTTCTGTAAGGAGAAATGTGTTCATTTAACATGTATGGAAGGAGTCTCCAGTGTCAGCGCTTTGTAACAGTCAGAGGTGAAGCTGTGACTTTGAGTTTTCCGACATCTTCGGAACAGTTTACGCTTTGCGGTTTCTCTTTAACATGACAAGCTGCAGCGTTTTTTTTTTTTGTTTTTTTTTTGTCGTATTAACTTCAAAACAGAGAAAGAAAGTGAGGCTGGTGAGGGAACGACTGATTATAGCTGCTATAACACAAGTAAGAACAGGAACTAACTTGTCTCATGGATGTTCCACAACATTAAATTGGCAGTTTTCTGTGGTATAAGAGGAATAAAAAAAAACTATTTGCACTGTTTGTCCTTATAGTACACAGTAATAGAAGGGATTTATTTATAATCGCACTATCCATTAGCACCCAGATGAGGACGGGTTCCCTTTTGAGCCTGGTTCCTCTCAAGGTTTCTTCCTCATATCACCTCAGGGAGTTTTTCCTCGCCACCGTCACCTCTGGCTCGCTCATTAGGGATAAATTCACATAGTTACAATTTATTTTTTGAATCCATTTATTTCTGTAAAGCTGCTTTGTGACAGTGTCCATTGTTAAAAGCGCTATACAAATAAAATTGAATTGAATTAACGTTAATCATCAGATATTTCTTGGATCCAACCAGCAACACTTGAAATACTGGATTAAAATCAGTGTAAATTACAGGATAAAATGACTCTGTGGACTTTTTGCAGGTTTTTTTTTTCCTCCTCAAGCTTCATCGGTGGTGAAATATCTCTGTCCCGCTGCATGAGAGGTCTACAGAATGTCTTCTCAGGCAAAAAAAGTGCATATTGCCTGCGAGAACAAGATAAGGCCATACCAATTAACTTGGAGCTCGCTGATGAGAAATTGAGGCCATTTTGGAAAAAGAATTCACGCTTCACGCGGTCCATGAGAAAAACAATGCCTGTGTTTCTCAATTTGGAATTAGGAGTAAGAATTTAAGCATCGGAGGTTAATTTTATTAGCCGAATCCTTCGGTACCGTGAGAAGTGCAAAGAAGCGAAGAAGAGTTTCAGAGGTCAAAGTGCACTCTAACACACTAAACTAACACACTTTATGTTTTTAACGTTTTTTTTTTTTTGTTCAGGATAAAGATTTGGATCATACCATTATTAAAATTGGTATTGTTAACAGTTGTTAATGTACTGAGCTGCACTTTTTACAACTTTGAGTTAATTTCTTAATTCTGTATAATTTCTGTATAAACGGCTCATTTTAAGTATTTATTTAAGTATTAAAGCTGTGTTCAGGTTATTTCGTTTTTTTGTGTCTTTCTTGCATTCATACACATTATTTTGTAGATAAAATGTAGACAAAAAAACCCTTAAAACCCTTAAATAACAACCTTTGTAAGAACCTTTTCTAATAGTGTTCTACATATCAACATAGCTAAATTTTAATCAGGTTCTATGTAAGTATCATCAACTTAGAATTTCTCCAACACAATTACCTAGTTAATGTATAAAGGGTTCTTCAAGGGTTCCTTAAGGGTTCATTGGATAATTAAGGGTTCTTAGCTTCCAAAAAGGGTTCTACTTGGAGCCCTTTCTGATAGGAAAACCTTCTCTTGTAGGATTTTGCATAGAAACTTAAAGCGCTCCTGCAAAGTGACGAGGCTCTTTAAGGGGTTTGTTGGATAATTAACGGTTCTTTGCCTTAAAGCGTTCCCCTTTAAGAGAAGAACCTTTAGGAGAGTAGCCACCACTCTGAATTTTAAGTCTAAAATTCTAATTATTGGATGCAGTAGAATAATAGTTCAAGAGAACACTGTAGCACACACACACACACACACACACACACGAATTTCATGATTTTATCAGATGGTTTTAATTAATTTAATCAGTGTCTTCATTAACGTGAATCCTGTTCCATTCTGCTGGTTTAATGTCACGTTCTTCTCCGTTCCTCTGTTCTCAAATACCACGTGAGTCATTTTTATTGAACTCGAGACAGCGGGCCTTGAAGCCGAGTGTGACATTCCGCGGGCTTATCCGCTCTGTGCTGAGTTCACGATGGTAACTAACATCACAACAGGTGTGTTACTCCGAGAAGAGCAAATAATAACCCAGAGTGCTTTCACATGTTCTCCGAGAAGCAGACGCACCTTCTCACGTTTCATCTTGGCTCTCACACGCAGTTTCTCACCACTGTCACTGAGAAGACAGCGAGCTTCTGGTGATAGCGAAATGTTACCTCTGTTTTAGAGGTTCTTTGGTTAGGTACGGCTTCTTTCTATTTAGAATCTTTTCTGACAGGAAAACACTTTGTTCTACTTGGAACCTTTAAAGATTTCCTCCAGAGAGACAACCGAAGAACCGTTATCTAGTACGAAGAACTACATCTTAAACATCTGACAGGTTCTAGGTGTTCAGAAGAAAATAATGAGCGATAATTTGGAGTTTGTACAGCACAAAGACCCAAGTTATACACACACACTCATAAAAAAGCGTTCTTCACGGGTTCTTTAAGGGTTCATTGGATAATTAAGGGTCCTTAGCTGATAAGAAAACACTTTGTTGTAGGGTTATACGATGTTTAAGGGTTCCTCTCTGAGAGATAACTATAGAATCCTTAACGCTTCTAATTGTTTCCAAGAGTATATGATATGATGTAACAAATGTGCGTTCGGGATCATATACAGTTGAGTGCAAAAGTTTTGCAATCCCAATGGTTTCTGAGTGAAAGATGTAAAAATATATCTCTATTTTATCAATTTATTTATTATAAAATAATATCATTCCAGTAAAATGAAGCATAGGTGTATCGTGCAATATTTTTGCGAATATTTATTAGGGGGAAGAAAAGAAATGTTTTAAACATTTTTGAAATTTAAAAAATGTATTTCATTATAAAAAAAATATTTTAAGCTGTGTTTTATGTGTATATATAAAATGTATTTAAAATTTGTATTGTATTTAAAAATGAGAAGTCCTAAACCACCCTAAAAAGAATGAATAATAATTCAAATGAATAATACATTTAATTTTGATTAGAAAGTATATTATTTAATTTCATTGTATAGGCTTTAATAGAGTGTTTTTAATTTGTTAATTATTTGTAAAGGACCCTTTCTGGTGAGAATTAGCCTAGATGTCTCGTTGGTATTAACTGCACTTCTTTGTCCTCTTTGTTTTGTCCTGAGGGTGCACATACTTTTGCTGTACGTCTTTTTTTGTCTGACTGTGCATATGTGCATATGTGAAGCCTGTAAACTTCTCCCTGTGATACAGTTTGCACTGACATTTTTGTTTGTCCAGCTACAGAAATCAGCTGAAATCCTGGCATTTCTCCTCTTCCTTCTCTTCTCTAACCTCGTAGGGAAGTACGCGATGCGGGATCTGGTCCACCGCCTTCCCGGGAGCGGTAACGCCAGCGGCAGCAGCGGCGGCAGCACCACCAACAGCGCAACGAGCAAAACCATGTCGGACGACACAGTGACGGCGATCTGCTGCGCCCTGCATGAGGTCATCACCAAGAACATGGAGAACGCCAAGGCACTGCGAGACGCCGGCGGCATCGAGAAGCTCATCGGCATCGCCAGGAGCAAAGGAGACAAGTGAGTTTCTGTCATCCAGGTGATGTGCATCAGGGAGGTTCCTCAGTGGTCCTTACTGAGATGAGATTTAACCCTCATTTCCTGAATGAGGTCTTCAGATTTTATAGCAGAACGGTTGTAAATTTAAATTTAAAATACACAGTGTATCTTCACAGTTATTAGAAATATAATTGTCACAGGGAAAAAATTGTTTCGTGGACTTATTGACAATATTTAGCTGCAGTCGGTCTTTGAGCTGAGGTTTGTTGGATTGGCCTTCCACCACATTTGGGATTAAATAACTTTTCTTCTCACATCTTTTAGCAGTGATTTTGCAGATTAGCTTAAAGGACTGATTCCTCAGCTTCTCGCTGTGCTGTAAGTGGAATAAGGACTCAGATCAGATGGTCTCATGTTGGTCCGTGTTCCTCAGCTCTGTGTGATGAAGTGCAGGAGAGATGTGTGTTTAGACAACGTGACGGTCAGTGATAAATCATGGATCAGTCATGATGCGCTCGACGGATTGTATTAGAATTAAAGCAGCACGTCGCATAACTGCTTTACATCTTCCTCTTATCAGACGGCCATATTTCCTCTTCCTCTCTGTTGGAGAGGATACTCGGGTTCCCCGAAGTGAGGTTATCTAAGGAACACGTGACAATCCAGCGGGACGCAACCAAAAAGCTGTGCACGGGAGGTTTTTACTTTCTTGCGGGTGTGAAAGAAAGAAAGAAGGAAGGAAGGAAACAAAGAAGGAAGGAAGAAAAGAAACAAAGAAAGAAGGAAGGAAGGAAAGAAACAAAGAAGAAAGGAAGGAAGGAAGGAAGGAAGGAAGGAAGGCTGGTTTAGGCCCACCCACTTTATATCCAAATCTAAATACAGACACAGGCAGTGACATTGCATTAAACCTCTAGTGTCCGTGTTTCCTGGTTTTCAAAAAGGGTGCCAAAAATTTTGGGAATGACCGTAAGCTGTAAGAATAACGTTCAAAGTCTTCTCATTTGTTCTCTTCCTTTCTTCCAGACATTCGCCCAAGGTGGTGAAAGCAGCATCTCAGGTCCTGAGCAGCATGTGGCAGTACAGAGATCTGCGCAGCCTGTACAAGAAGGTACGACATCATCGATACATACGTTATTGTCTGAACCGCGTCCGACATCGCGACGCACCGCATGGTACGATCTTCAAACTGGTTTAAATCCGTGTGCCTTCACTTCAGTGTGATTAATACAGGAAAATATTCCAGTCTGGAGAACTTCTGATGGCTGAAGAGGGCAATAAAACTTCAATAAAACCCTCACCGGCAATAATTCGTTCAAACCAAGCAATTTCTTTCTCCCTGAAAAAAATCCATAAACGTGCGCTATTCAGAATGCTGAGAGAGGCGGAATTTCGGCTTTTCTTCCACATGACGCAGCGTGCTCGGCTCTGACCGTCCTCACAGAAAGAGCTATTGAGAAGAAACACGGGTGAATCGGAGAGATATTTACTGAAAAAACATCCGATCGATATGTGTTTGTTGGGCGTCTTGGTCTGGCTTTATTGTGAGGCTCTATTCAGGCTGTACACCTTGTTTCTGACATGAATTACACACACTGTCTCTGTCTCTCTAATGAAAAGCCGGCCTTCCACGGTGCTCAACTAAGAGCTTTGGAACAGCGTGTGCTCTGAATGGTGAGTTGAGAACGCAGTGACACGTCCAACAGTCATGCTGAAAAGTCGCCTTTTAAATGAGTCTTTTTTTTTTTATTGCTTTTTCCTGCCTTTATTGTTGCCTCTGAGAGCAGCTACTGAGAGACTTGTGATTATAAAATTTATTTCCAGGATCAGAAGTTTTTTTTAGACCTGTAAAAAAAAATCTGTAAAATTTTCCAAAAACATACATATTTTTAAAACGGTGATTTGCAGCATTGCCATGCGATTTTTGAGATTATCCAATCGTGCAAGAAATTAGCCCCGCCCCCATCTGGAGCTAACTAAATCAAATGTTCTTTGACGTCTCTGACTAATTAATACTGAGCTTGTTACTCGTTTCAGTATCAGTGTCTCGTCTAATGTGTAAAGTGTGAGAAATCTCACGCAGAACACGTCATGCTGTAGTGATATTAATCAGACTGCTCTGTGTGTGGTGCTGTTATAGAAAAATAATCACAGGCAGGAGTTAGTGTTACCAGCCTGAAGTTGATTATTTTCAGACATAATCAGGACATCCCCAAGTGTTTTATTCCTCTTACACCACACCTATTTTTTTATTTAACATTTTTTTAATTTAATAAAGAAAGATATACTTTGTTGTGGAACATCCGAGAAACGAGTTTACGTTAGC
This sequence comes from Pangasius sanitwongsei, assembly GCA_037576675.1. Lineage (NCBI taxonomy): Eukaryota > Metazoa > Chordata > Actinopteri > Siluriformes > Pangasiidae > Pangasius > Pangasius sanitwongsei. Next base: position 18,347,004 of record CM075024.1, read on the forward strand.
TGTACAGCTATAAACAGTCGTTCCCTCAGCAGCTTCTCTTTTTTCCTCTCTCTTTTGGTACCGAGAACCCACAAAGTGTAAACTCCTTTACCCTGGAGATGTCAGAAAACTTAAAGTTACAGCTTTACCTCTGACTGTTACTATAGAAACGATAGCGTATTAGAACGAGTGCATTAATATGAACCCGTGATGTGGAGCTGCTGTTACAGCACTGTGGTATAGTGTTGAATAAAACGTAAGGGTTAATGTGACTCCTCTGCTGCCGTCCGTGAAGACGGGGGACAGACACAGTGTTCTCTGACCTTTAGAGAAAGAAAAAGGCTATTAGTCAGCTCACCGAGTTCAAACGCGTATTCTGATTTAGCTTCAGCATCATCCGAACACAAGCTGAGGTCCTGTAGCGGAACTGGCAGGCCCGACTTTTCCCCGAGTGTAACGCGGATTAAAGGATTTCTGAGTCACACCACATAAACTGATTTAATGTTAGCGTTGTCTGAATTAAATCAGGCTGAAGCCACGTTCTCGTTAAGATTTATGTTTTAAGAGTTACAGTGTTTATGTCACTGTATGTCATGAATCAATTTTATTTAATTTAAAGGTGCAGTGTATGATTTGTAGAGCCCTCTGCTGACTGGGAGGAGAAATGCAACTGATCCTATAACACCTGTTGAAAGTACATGTTCCTCATATTGCCACCTAAAGAAACTGAACAGAGCTCTTTGAAATGGGGGCGGAGCTCATTTCAGGGCCAGAAAAATGAAAAACAGAATCCTGGAATGAATAAACTAACAAAAGTGAATGCACTTCTAAAATATGTTTGAAATATTTCATTAGATACACTGAAACAATCCTGAAAGAAGTTTTACTTCAACTTGAAAAATACAGTTTATATTCAGCACAGTCAAGTGCAAAGGTTTGCATAACATTTTTTAATGCATGAATGTTTTAATGCATTATATTTTATTATATTTTTCTTATACATTAATCCTTAATTCTTAGCATCTTTGATTTCTGTTTTGTTTTCATTTAAAAACCAAAGGGCATGCAATCTTTTGCCGTCTACTATATCTTTATAAGGCTCGAAATATTTTTCTTTTAAGCAGCTTTGAAATTCACTTCACTCCGGTTCGTTATAATAATAAATTTCTCTTTTTATATTTTCCTGTGCATAGTGAAAAGTAGAAGCTATAAGTTCTGAGAATAGAAACTAGGAACAACACACCGGGTATGATCGGTCTAAGAAATTGACCGGACATCATCATTAGTATCATATTGATATCAGAACAGCGAGGAAAATGTGGTTAGATTCGATGTTGTCGCATGTTGCTGTTGCTGCTGTCACAACTGTGGCTTGTGTTACAGGAAGTGACTCAACACGTTATTGTTCGCTTTATTGTTTGCTAATGTGGATGCAGCTTTAGTACTAAATCCTGATGCAGATATGGAGAACCTCCATGATTTAATTATCATGAAAAGCACTCTTTATCTGATTTTATTTCTTATTAAATTCGGCACAAATAAAATGTAGTGTATTTTGCATTGCGGTGTTAAAACGCCCCCTTCAGGCTGAGGAGTGAACTGCAGCTCGTCAGCTGTAAGTGATGTGGACAGCAGGACTGACACACTTCCATCAGCCGCCAGGTCACGGTCACGAAGGACAGGCTGAACGGGAACCACGTCACGTCGCTTCGGCAGAGTCATTACGTCTGTCGCGCTGTTTATTATTTTTAAAAAAAAACTCATATTGATTTTTTGAAGGAGTGTGACCGTCTCTCGACTTATTTTTCTCTCCTCTCCTTCAGCCTGAACAGTCCACATTTTTTCATTTCCTCCCCTCCTGCCCAAGCTCTGGATGTCATCCCTAATGTCACGAAGGTTGACATTAAAGAAAGGCCACCAACATTCAGATTGCTATTATTAACATTTCGCTGAAGCCATGCGTCTCATCGCGTCAGACTGTAATGACAGTTATTCCGAGTGGTCGTGCCCTTTTTCACCCTCACCCTCATCCTCCAGTCAGGAGGTGCAGATTAGACCGCCATGCCACTTGAGGTGTCTGTATTATGGCTGTGGGCGAGCCAAACAAAACCAGATTATAAATAAATATAGAGGAAATCGGGAAGGAAGTAGCATGGGATATACATGGATAGAGTTTAATAAAAAATTGTGTACATTGTTTGGTCTGGTCACAAACCATCACACATTTACTTGCTCCCAAAGATCACAATGCCATATCGCTAAGATTTCCAAGATCTGGTTAAGAAACTAGGCGAATGAAAATATATGATGTGGTCAATCTTATAGTTATGATAGTTATTAAATGACCCTTAAGGATGTAAAGAAGCTAGCTAGCATGTGTTTTTACTAGGGGAGTAAACCTCAGGCTTCCACACAATATGATACGATTACGAATCATAAGGCAACGATTCGATATTTGATGATACCTCCAAATCTGCTACGATACGATTTGACTTAGTTGCCTCCGATCGATAGGTGACCAGCTTCGTTCAGAATCTAAGTAGAGGTTGGCCTACCGTTAATTCACAAATGATGATGATGTAGAGAAGGACTATTTTAAATATTATGGGCAAATCAGCTTGCTAGCCTGTTAAATTATCACACGTCAGTTTAAATATATTTAATTTTTTTTTTTTACACACCAGTTGTCTGTCCTTTTTCACTAATAATCAATATATCTTTTCAATCATTGCCTTTTAAATCGATGCACTGATCTGAATCATCATTACACCGAATGATTCTGAGCTTGAACTTAAGCACATTTTTCTCGCTTGATGTAGGCTCGAGTGAATTTATGTTTTGGGCTGTAAAATAAAAAATTTATTCTTCAGTCCGCATTTTCTGTTCCTGATTTTTTTTTTTTTCGAGCTTAAAGACGAGTGCCTGTGTTTAAAGGTGGTGGAATAGATGCTACTGAAAAACACTTCTACTCCAGGAAAATCTGCTAACCTCGGTAGTGTGAACCACACACACGTCATTTGCGTAATCTGAATGGCACACTGAGAAAATTGACTTAAGATCAGCCAAGTTTCTGTGAATAAATATTGACATAACTTTTGGACTCGCAGACTCTGAATAGAGTGAATAGAGTAAAAATATGAGTCAGCAATCTAATTCCTGCTTAAGCACTGTTCTCCATTGTGGCATAGGAATACTGCATTGCGAATAAATCAGAATGCAGGTATAAACAGTAATAGAGATGTTACACTGCTGATTCTAAGCCCCAGGTCTCTTACAGGGTGCTGCAAGCTGACACGTTCAGCCAGACTGTCGGATTGGATGATGCACTGACGCCGTTGGGGTTTTGGTAATGAACACTGCCCTCGGATCACCCGAGCACAAATTACCAAACCAGAGATTTTGCCACCTGAGTGTTAAGCACTGCTGTGAGAGAATATCGAGTTGCTACGATGGCTTTGTCTCTGCCCTGTCAGCTTGCTCTTTTGTGGTCTTATCTGTAAATGAGAATTGGGCTAGCACATCATGCATAAGCGTGGAATTAACATGATAAAAGTAGGATTATTGGACCATGTCTTGATTGCTGAGTATTCAAACTGGGTAGATGCACAGATTCTAGCTTTATTCATCCTTTAATGTCCACCAGTCATGGCCACATTAGGCCTGAGGCACTAATGAAGAGGAAAAAAGACTTACGAGATGCTGGAATAATTGTAATTTGAGATGTTAATTGCAGTGGAACGCGATGCTTCTCTGCAGCATCCATTCTTTCCTCTCTGTTTCTCTGCTGATGTTTTATAGAAAAATAATCAACAACAGGGTGGTGTGATGAGGTTACTGTTAGCACCCTGAAGCTTATGATTTTCCTATGTTCCTACTGTTAAAGAACAGCACGTCATACTTTCTATCCATTTATAGTTACATTTAATGTTGTGGGATGTTTGTGAAACGAGTTAGTTCCTATTCTTCACCATATCAGCGATCACACACTTTTTTAATCTGTTTATGTGGAGAGTCCACCATACAGTTCACTGTGAATGAGCTGTTACTATAGAAATGAACAAGCTCTTTAATTTAAACCTGGGATTTGTCCAAACAGAACCCAGAATTCAACATCGGTGTGGTGTAAAAAGTCAATAATTGGAGTCCATGTTAGCAAACCATCTCCTTCTGTTGTATAATCTTTGCATGCATGCAGTGTGTAAAATGCTGACAGGGATATGCGTATACTTCATTCTTTTCAAAGGGGAAAATGCCTAAAATAGCTTGGCGAAGACCAGACGCTGTGTTTCTTTTTCCTCCTTGCTGCGTGCTGCCCTCAGCTGCCTGTCCAGTGTGTTTATCTTCAACAATAGTCACTCAGGAACAGCTGCGCATCTTCCCCAGCAGGGCCGTGTGGCAGAGATATGGAGGTGTTGGCATGGGAGGGATGGCAGGCAGAAAGTGGGGCAGCTTTGAACTGCTGTGTGTCAGAAAGCCTTTGATCTCACCCAAAAATCCCTTTTCCGAACCAAGAGGGTACGAAAATGTCAAGTTGAACGCTCCTGATGGCTCTCAGGGGAGTCATGATGCCTTCATGTAGTGTGAAGACTCACTTCTGATCCTTAACCTAGCCACGCAGGGCAAGTGTGTGACCGGGAGACAATAATCACATACACCTCTGTCCAGTTGACTTCGTCCTGGCTGCTAATCAGACCAGAGAGGGTAAATGAAATGAGAGGATTATGAAAGTGTGTGAAAACTCGTCCCTTTCTGAGCCTGCGCCCCCAGTGTTCCCAGGATAGACTCGGGATCCACCGAGACCCTGATCGAGATAAAGCGTTATTATTTCAGAATAAACCAACTCTCTGAAAACAGCTCTGCAGTAAATCAGGTGCAAAACGAATCCATTTGCATTGACTCCGCCCTCTGTTTTGCACTTTGAGCTAAATGTTTGCTTGCAATTTTACGATTTTTTGACACACTCTCCTTTAGCAAGTTATGTTTAACAAATAATATTTAAATACATTTGTTGACATAAAGAAATTGAAAATTGTCATTATGAGAATTCTCCTCACAAGCTGTGTTATTTAGTGTCTTATTTTATTGACTAACGCTTGATATCATCTCATTTACTCTTAAATAAACTCTTATTTAAGACAAACTTTTGATCAACAATGAAATAAATTTCCAGGCACTACATTCAAGATGTTATACCTTCCTTCCTTCCTTCCTTCCGTCCTCTCTCTCTCTCTCTCTCTCTCTCTCTTTGATTTCCTGCAGGACGGTTACTCACAGTATCACTTTATCGGCTCTGCTTCAACGATAGAAAGAGACAGACAACGACCGTACTCTTCCTCACGCACGCCTTCCATCTCTCCGGTCCGGACCTCACCCAACAATCGTTCAGGTGAGGACGAGCTTCTCTTCTCAACATACGCACAACAGTTATACTTTCAGACTTTAGGTGTTATTTATTATCAGCAGTTTTCCAAAATAATGTACTGTTGAAAGAATATGTGAATTTTATTACCTTGTAGATTTTCAATTAACTATTACACTGGACAAGAAGATTTTTCTTCCTGAAAAGTTTTGGGTGTGAAAGTGAGACAGGCGCCAAATTACGTTCAGATGGTTGGCAAAATGCCTTAAGCATACAAAACCCATGTGGTTGAACATGTCATTAGGGCAGGGCAACTGGAATCCAAAAATATTGTTAGATTATTGTTGCACACTTCAACAAGAAGCTTGAGACATTAAGTAGAGGTGAAAATGAGCAACAAAACATTTGTAGGTCAGTGGAACTAGTTCAATGTGTTAGCACTATCAAATTCAATAAATGTCAACTTTGTGTTTCTTCAAATTCCTACGTGATACAAATAATCTGAAATTATATTTGTGTTCAAAAATTTCTGGGGAAGCAACAGATTTGTAATAATTTTTTAGTCCTTTTTAGTTATGTACACAATAAATAAAAAAAATAATATTTTAATAACAATTTAAAAAGCATCAAATAAATTACCATACATTTATCCAATAATGCAAAAAGTTCATTAATTTCTGATTAAATTCCACAGATTACTGAAATATAGTTAATATCTTAAATAATGACATCATATTGCTACATTACATCACCTTTACACCTCAAAGTGTTTTATTCCTCTTATACCACACCGCCCATTACAATTTTACATATAATGTTGTAGAACTTCCTTGAAACGAGTTAGTTCCTGTTGTCACTTATGTTACAGCAGCTGTAAACAGTGGTTCCCTCACCAGCCGCTCTTTACTGTCTCTCGGGAGGTTAATAAGACAAAAGAAAAATGCATCTTGTCGTGTTACTGAAAAACCACAAAGCGTAAACTCCTCTGTCCTGAAGCTGCCTGAAAACTTAAAGTTACAGCTTTACCCCTGACTGTTTGAAAGCGCTGACACTGGAGACTCCTTCCATAAGTAAGGAGTTAAATAAACGTCTTTTTTACAGAAAACATCACCTTCGATTTTTTAAAATCAGTTTATGTGAAGCGTCTGTAGTACGAGCTCCTGTGACTGAGCTGTTACTATAAGAACGATAACGTATTTGAATGTGAGCTTTAATATAAAATTGTATTATATTATATATAATATATAATTATATATTATAAACCTGTGATTGGCAGCCGCGCTACCGTCAGAGCTGCTGAGTGTGTGTATATAAACCTGACAGATTGGACGTGTCCTCCCTGAACCCAGCACGTTGCTCTATGAGCTGCTTGGTGTTTTAATGCCGTTTCCGGTGGACTTGGTGTCCTGATGAAGCAGAAAAGTGCTTTTTCCTGCTTTCAGGGGTTTGGGGTTTTGCTGGAGGACTGAGCAGAGCTGTGGAGCAGAGAGACCCGGAGCTAATGGCTCTTTAAATGACTGAAGCACAGTCACTGAACGATGTGAGAAATATTTCTCAGCTTGCTGTGCTTTGCTTGATGAATCAGCCACTGGGGTTTTTAGGGGGAAAAAAGGCTCTTGTAAGGACGGGAGTAGTCATGCTGATTTCTTCACTGGCAGCTTTTGCGCTAATGCATTAAGCTCTCAGATCATTTTTTATTATTAAGACTAAATCACCTCCTCTGTCTGCATTTGATGGATTATTGATTATGACGGCAGTGGGTCTTTTTCTCTTTTTTTTTTTTTTTTTTTTTTGGTTACTCAAAAGCCAAGTGTTCCGCATTATTTTTTATTCCCAAAAACCGAGGCCCTGATTTACTGAGATCCTTGAGCAACATACGCAATATTTCAGGTAAAAGAAAATTCTATATTTAAACATATACACTAAACGCTGTGCTCCGATAAAGATAAAACCTGTTGGAGAACAGTTAAAAACACTTTTTTTCACTTTATCTTTTAATTTGCTTTCATTATTTGCCTTACATTTACTAGCATGTACTTTATAAAGTACATAAAAATTATTTTTATCGTATTTTATTCTATTTTGCGTCATTATCACATCACCCCGTCACTGTTTCCTTTCTTCCTAAATGACAGAAATGGACTTCCGCAAATTTAAAACATGCCCATCGCTCGTGCTAATTTGCACGTTCAATCTCTGTCCTTGAAATGACTTTCAGTTTTAGTAAATCACTCTTCAGGCGCAAACTTATTCAATTTGCATCGAGTCCACCTTGTATGGTTCGTTTTAACGTACACACACCTCAAGTCGCATTTTCAGCAAGCCAGTGTGTTTTTAAACACTCAGAGACCTTTAGTAAATCAGGGCCTTGGTGTACAATAAAGTACTCTTCAGTTTTTTTTTCTACATGACGTATTTAAAACTTGCTAAGCTCAAATTTAATATGCGCATCTAATTTAATATAATTCCTGAGAAATGTAATTATTTCTTGATTCCATGACGTTGCCATAGTGGAGATACTTGTAATAAGGATCGGTTTGTAAGTAAGACTGCAGTGATCTTTATCAGGTGCTGTAACATCCCACAGCCTGTGAAAAGAACATGTTAGATATATATATATATATATATATATATATATATATATATAAGGATGAGAGAAATAAATAGATGAACACTTTTCCACATATCTATTTTCCACACATTGATGTGTTCTAGCCAGGACAAGTACAACCTTAATAGCAATGGCCTTGAAAAGAGAAAAATTAGAGCTCTAAATTGAGCAGCATGTGGTGTTCTCCTGATACCAGCCCTGACACCAACCAGGGTTTGAGCAGAAATAGAGACAAACAGCCAAATTGATTTCTAACACAGTGCTGCAATCACACAACCCAAAGCACTGCGAGTTCCTCTGCACTGCCACAGAGCTGTTATTACATCTCCAGCCCAAATACAGGGACCAGAGCCAGGGTTTGAGGCATTTTCTATGTTTTTCTTGGCTTCTGTGGCTCCCTAGAGACCAGAACAAAGACGAGATGGCTCCAAGTCTACTTGACTGAGGTTGAAGATATAGCATGCGTACTGCTGCTGAGAGATTTTGAATAATTAAGCAGGATGAAGAACAGGAATCTCACAAAACAGACAAATGCACACAGAGAATACTAAAGCCTCAGAAATCCATGACTAGGAAATTGGCAAGACTTTGCAAAAAAAAAAACTGTTAAAACCAGACAGGAAAGGCTACTATGAGTGCAGAGTGCTGAGAGAAAAAGCAACATGAAGGAACAAGTGTCTGTAAAAATTATACAGAGTTTTATACCACAGCGCTGTTGAATTCTGGATCCTGATTGGTCAGAAGGTTTTGATTAGTTTTCTATAACAGCAGCTCTGACAGCAGTGCAGCTGCAAATCACAGGTTTCTGTTAATGCACTCGTTCTAATACGCTATCGTTTCCATAGCAACAGCTGATTCACGGAGGACTTGTACGGAGGATGCACCACGTAATCTAAGATTAATAATACATGGATTTAAAAAAACGTGCTGTTATTTTAATGAAGAAAAATAAAGTATAAAAATGCATATAATATAAGTGAGAACAGGAAGGAACCTGTTTCAGAACATTAAATGTAACTGTAAACTGAATGTGTCATTCTTTAGTAAATTAAAAAAGTGCAATCATTCGCAGATCGTCGTGGCATAAGAGGAATAAAACACTGGGAAATTATGCTGAGGGAAACAAATAAGCGCAAACTTTTAAATATGTGAACATCCACACAGATGCTGTAGATAAACTTCTCTTCGATACTGTAATGATGGCATGGATTTACACAAACACAAACACACACACACACACACACACACACACATATATATCTCAAAAGCCTTCATTTATCTCATTAGAGACTCCCAGTGGACATTTTGGTAGCTTAAATGCTCTGTGTGAGGACTTGTGGAATCTTACAGTTTTTGAAAATATGCCAAGAAGAGGCAATAAACAGGAAAGACGGCTAGGTCATGAGAAAAACGGCGCGTCTCTCTGGTGCTTTCTGTTTAATACATCACACCACTAGACACAACAAATGCTGATCAGTCCCTCAGAGAGCATCGCAGGAGAGGAACAGGGTGCACTAATATTTGTATCTGGAATTATACTCAACAGATGGCCAGACTGCAATGAGCTGAGTAATGTGCTAATGCTACCTAGTGTTCATAATGTGTCCTTGGCAAGAATTTCGAAACGTCTGGAGAAACAGAGAGCTGACTTTTTTTGTGTGTTCAGTTTGTATCATTTTGTTCATTTATATTAAGGCAGCAGGACAACAGGAAGTAAAGTGAACTCTATATTTTACATCAGTGTTTATCTCAGACCTGGTGCTCTCAGGACCTTTGCATCAGAAACCGAAAAAGTATGGAAAAATCAAGACAGCCCTTGAATGTATTGCTTAATAATTTATGAATTATTTGCCGGTCATTGCTTTGCATCTTGCTGCAGAAATTGTTTCACACTTTAGCAGTGAAAAAAAAAAACTGGAGGTTTGTTATTTTGTTTGGACTGGATTGGAGTTTGGGAAGTTTTTATACTGTTATTTATCCGTGGTTTGATTTTCAAGGCCAAAGTTACTTGTACTCAGATGTACCAGAATTCACAGTTTAGTCGTAGCGTTTGCGGGGTTTTTTTTTTTTTTTACCTGTTGGTATGGCAACCTGAAGTCTGCGTTTCTTTGCTTTTTCAGCTAAAGCAGCAGTCAGACCAAAATGATATACAATTTAAAAAGCTCATGCACATTTTTTATCTGAAAGCAGCTACTTTTGCATCACGTTGACTTTATCTAGGTGAACTTTGACATGTGAGTTCATGAACCTCAGTCCAGTAGAAACCAAGTGGGCGGGTTTTAACCTTTTTTAAAATCATTGTTCAGCATTAAATCTAAATAAATCCAAATATGTGTTGACCTCATCTCAGACAACAATTTTTTATTTTTTTTTATTTTTTTTTTTTTACAAGGTTTATTTGCTGCATTTTGTTTTTAGTTGAGTAACAGTGTTGAGTTTTTTTAGCGTAGTATTAGCAAATACACACAATGCGGTTAACTAGCATCAAGGCCAATGATACAAGAGCATTAATGACATTCTAATAATTTACTCTTCATTAATAACTCACTTTAAATCTATAAATTGGGTAAGAGGGTTGCACATTCGTAGTGATATTGTCAATAAAACAGTATAAATACAGAACATTGAAAAAAGAATGAGGGAATGCACTTTTCTTCTTCTCATGATGTTCAGGAAATTTAGTTGATGCAATTTCCTGTTGAACATGTGACTTGCGACTTGTGGAAATATTTCATAGGGGTGAGTGTGTTCAGGTAACAGGGTTGAATGAATGAAATAGATCGTAAACTTTTCATAATCTATAATGGACGACTCGTGGAAAAGGATGATACATTCCTCAGTGGGACGCAACCCACACTTCATGGAATCACCCAAATATTCAATATTTTTAATGTGATATTTCCTGTTTTGTGTTCATAGAAATTTAAGATAAAGTAGGAACTTTTTACAGTACAGTAAAGTTGTACGGCTTTTTTTAAAGTAGTAACTAAATTCATTAGTATGTGTAATATGTGTATGTGTGTGTGTATGAATAATTTTGATGAGAGTTGAATGTGTTTTTGCAGGCATGCCAGGAACTGTGTTTATTTTTGAAATAAATTGTCCTTGTAAGTGTCTTTCATGGGAATTAGGAATGTTGGAGCTGACTTTTTTTTTTCCACTGTTCTGTCGGAAATCACATTCCTGCTGCCACGCCGAACCACACTAATGAAGAATAATGATCCACACTTCTGCATGACTTTCATCTAGTGACAACGAATAAAGACGAAGGAAGCCACAAAGAGAGGGACGGAGATGAGAAGGAGAGAGATTAAAGAACAGAGAGAGAGAGAGAGAGAGAGAGAGACAGGTGGAGTGATGCGTTAGATGCTTATGGACAATGTGTATGTGTCTGTGTGTGTGTGTGTGTGTGTGTGTGTGTGTGTGATTTGCAGCAAGCGCCCCCGCCTCGCCCAGAGAGATGATCAGCCTCAAGGAGAGGAAGACCGACTACGAGTCCACTGGAACCAATGCTAGTTTCCATGGAAACAAAGGAGAGCACGCATCCAGGAAAGACGCCACAGCAGGTGAGTGCTCGAGGGAGGAAGAGAGGAAGAGGAGTTGCTGAAGGAGCAGGTAGAGGAGAGGAGGAGACTAAAAGAAGTGATGAGGAGTAGATATAAAAAGAGAGCAGAAGAGAAGAGGAGGAATAGAAGAAAAGAGTAGAGGTGAAGAGGTGAGATGAAGAAGAGCTGGAGAACAGGAGAGGAGGTGGTGGGAGAAAAGGTATGAGGAGACGGGGAAGAGGAAGACTGGAGAAGGTGTACGGAAAGAGGAGGAACAAGAGGAGAAGAAGGAGAGGAGGAGACTGTCACCAGGTTGTGGAGGAGAGGAAGTGGTAGGAGAAGGAGAAGGGGAAATGAGAAAGTGGAAGACAGAAGAACAGGATGAAGAGAAGGAGCAGAGAAGGAGGATGGAAAGAGGGATGTGGAGGAGAGGTGGAAAGAAAGAGGTGAGGCAAAGAGGAAGAGGAGGAAGAAAAAGGTAAGAGAGGAGCAAGAAGGAGAGAGGGTTGTGGAAGTGGAGGAGAAAAGGAGAGGAGAAGGAGGATGTAGAAGACAAGAAAGGTGTAAGAAAAAGGATGTAAGAAGGAGAGGAGGATGTGAAAGTGGAGAAGAGATGGAGAAGAAAAAAAGGAGAGGAACGAGAGGAGAGAAGGAAGAGGAGAGGAGGAAGTGATGCAGCATCAGCTCTCAGGACGTGACCCTTCATTTACCTCATTGCACCTAGTTTGTTCTTGCTAATGTTTAGCAGAACCTAAGCTCCTCTATAAGAAGTCAAGAGCAATTTTAACAATGACATCATTTCCTGCATGATTGATCTGTCATCCTGTAGCTGCAGGCTCTAAAGGCGTTAGCTCTCTGACTTATTTCCCTCGCTGATCGAGCGGTCCCTTTGAACTCTTCTAAACGTGTTAAAATCAACTGAAGCGCAGAACCCGAAAGACTTATTTCATTTCCTGTATGAGTCATGATTTTTTAAAAAAATGAAAATGTATCAGCCCCGCCCACTCCTTTTCTGTCTTTCTGTCTTGTCCTACAGTTCAAGTCTCGTGTGGAACCTCGACGCTGTTCCGCAACTCATACGCGACTCCAAACGAAGAGGTAAAGCACGACCAGGCAACACCTGATCCACACAGTCAATAATTCTCAATGTTTAGTGCCATGAAACACACTGAATATCTTTATATTGAAATATCTGTTACGTGTTCAGTGATTTTTCTCATTCACCACGATGTTCAGTGTGATATTAATGAGAAATCCAGCATAGACGTCTGCGTAAAGTCCCAGAATGCAATGCAGCTACACAATTGCAGAGATTCGGCTAGTTAGTGATGTACGAGATGACGAGCGCGATGCGGTTGATGGTGGTATTAGCGTGAAAGTTGAAGCTTTGGAAGATGATCTGTTTGAGCAGAGTGTACAGATGAGGAGGTGAGAGAGCTGGACAGACTAAATCACTAAAGCGCTGCTGCATCGCTCTCTTTAGGTAGAAATGAAGCGAGGGCTAAAGCCCACTGCTCCGCTATCAGCAGGTAGTTGAACGGGGTTGTGGGTAATGTAGGAAAACGTTAGCCAAAACTCAGAACTTCATTACAATAATAAATCTTGGACGCAGTTTGGTGCAAGCGTAAATATTTTAGCTTACGCTTCTACTGGTAATGCAGCTTAACTACTTCTTAACTAAAGGTACATACGACTAGTGACACTACGTTAATACCTCAGTTCTGTACGTATCTTTTTTTTGGAGTGTATATGATTATAGTGTCTCCTCGCTGTTTCCTCCCTGCAGATCCCGGTCCATCCAGCTCCACAGGAGAGCGTCCGAAAGGACTATGAGGTGCTTCCTCCATTTCAGAACTCCACTAGAAACTTTGAAGAACCTTTTTTCGAAGATCAGGTCCATCGGCCCGCTCCTGCCGCTGACCTCAGCATGCACCTGGGACTCAAGTCCACCGGTAACTACGTGGACTTCTACTCAGCCGCCCGTCCCTACAGCGAACTCAACTACGAGACGAGTCACTACCCCGCCTCTCCCGACTCGTGGGTGTAGGCCTCGATGAATGATGACCCCATGGATGACCCAGTGGATGACTCCCCCTCCCCCTTCCCAGTGACTACTACCCGACGAAATCCGGGTGCTTGCAAAGAGAGGCTGGAAAACTGTGCATGTGCATGCATACCACATTTTTGTCAACACATTTCGTTCGTCAGAAGGCTTGTTCCACGGAAAGAGCGGGATTGAAGAGGGAATATCAGGATGTAAGCACAAAAAAGAAAGGATTTCTGAAAGGTGACAGAAAGTTTTGACCCTGAAAGGGTTTGAAAGGGATTTGTAAAGTAGGGAATTTAACTAGCGAGGATGCAAGGATACGTGGACAGATGCGTAAAAGATGTTTACGTGGAATTTTAGGGAACAGCTTTTCACTTTTTTTTTTTTTTTTAAAACGTTTTCTCTCACCACCTCATTGTGAGTCATGTTGAGTTTTGCCGAATGTTTGAGATCTGTTTGAGATTTTTCCAGCCTTTTTATCTATTTCTGTTATTCCTCTTCGTTTGATTTGTACTTGATTGGTGTACATTACACTGCTGCCACTCGGAGGTGACTTTGGATCTTCTTTTACAGCACAAAAAAAAAAAAAAAACACCAACCTAGACCACTTTTATTTTAGAGTAATGTCTCAGCTATCAGTGTCTCATTTTCAGAACAGGGTATGTTTCCGGAGGAGTATTGTTCGTTCTGATAACGTGAGTGCGTTTGTGTTTCTAGACCAACATTTTGAAAGCAGTTAAGAGAATATCATTCCACTCTCCGTATTGATGAAGTGCTTTCTCACTGCCTAACAAAAGACGTGTAGATATTTAAACATTTTGATTTTTTCATTTTTTTTTTTCACATTTTTGTTTTGGGACAAGAGTGTTAAAACATTAAAAAAAAAAAAAAAAAAAAAAGATGCAACTGTTTGTCATCCATGCCTGACCTGACTGATGAGATGACTGCCGTTGTGCCAAAAGTAAATCACCACTGGAAATGTTTTAACCCGAATTTGATGCGTTTATACCACTAATTATTTACTTTCCACCATTTCTTTTGTTCATGAACGTGTTGGGTTTTTTTTTTCTGGAATTAAGCTACTCATCTAGGCAACACTGGAGTAACAAGCCGGAGAGCGAGATCTCTACGAGCTTAATTTCCTCCAAAGATGTACAAAATCTGTCTCTCTGTGTTAGCCGAGTGTGTGCCGTGTGTCGTCCATGTTTGAGATGATGACAGGCGGGGTGGCTTCTACCGTCCGACTTCTACTGGCAAAGCACCGTGAAAAAAAAAAAAACTACTAGACTGAGATGTTCATAGAGAATGATGACGATTATATAAATATACGTATAAATATAAATCTATATCATTTTTATGTGCAGATATTGGTGTCACGAAAAAGCAACAAAATGGCAAGAAAAGACTTCTATTAAAAAATTCTGTTCACCTAAATGTTCTAATTCCAACAGAGAAAAAGAAAGGAGAAGAAAAAATAATAATAACAATGTCAATCCCCGGTCTCAGTTGTTGTTGTTTCCGAGCTCCATAGATAATCAGGCTGGATTTTGATGATGTTCTGGTGCCAGGACAATAAAATTACTGTTTGCAATCTTCATCGCTGTTTGATTTTTATCGTCACACAACACAATAAATCTTCAGCTTCATCTGCCATGGTGAAAAAAGTTTTCAGCAGCAATGATTTTCTGTCTTTGAGTTTAATGTATGAAGGTTCTTGTCTTATTTCCACTACAGAGTACCACACGAGCTGGACAGGAGCATGTGGGCGGAGCTAAAACTACTGCAGACCACTGATTTGTCAAGTAAACGATAAAACACTTTTTTTTGCCGTGCTGTTATAAGAAGATAATCAGTGACAGGGCGTATAACAGCACATCCCCATGCGTTTTTTTCCCTCTTACGCATAAGCAATTTGCCAATGATTTTTATTACTTTTTTTTATTTATTAAAGAATGTCATCATACTATAGATTCATTTATAGTTACAGTTTACTGTTAGTTCCTGTTCTCACTTACGTTATAGCAGCTATAAACAGTCTTTCCCTCACTAGCCTCTCTTTTTCCTCTCTCTCGACATTAATAAAACACAAACAATGCAGCTTGTCATGTTACAGAGAAACCGCAAAGCTGTCCTGAAGATGCAAGAAAAATGAAAGTTACAGCTTTACCTCTGACTGTTACAAAGCACTGACACTGGAGACTCCTTCCATAAATGTTAAATAATAACATTACGATGCATCACGGTGCAGAAATATGACTGTGCATTGTGGGAATGTGCGATTCATATCAGGTATATATGAGCGTTCTATTAATTAAGCATCTAATGCATTTCCACTGTTTGAACGCTAGAGGTCCCAAACTGTGCAACCCATAGGATTAAATATATAGCTGACCGATGGCTCCGGATGACAACGGCCGACACGCATGTGTTTACATAACCATGTTATAACAGTTAGAAAGAGCTCTTCAGTAGTAGCTTTCAAACCACACCAGCCTCACACCACTGCAATCTACAGAGCCCAAGAAAGAGACCGCGGAAGTTCGGCCGGTTTATCCGACTTTGGAGCTCTATTTCCAGTTAAAATGACGCCTCGGAGACTTTGTTCATTCGATCAAATTTTGGAGAGAATTTATGCATTCATTTAATTTTTTTAAAGATATGGTGAACCTGTAGTACATTTTAATAATTTTCATAAATTTCCTTCATTCAAATTTTGTTCAAAATTCTGAGAATCGAATCGTGAAGCCAGTATCCTGAATCGCAACAAATCGTGACACCCCATGACATTACACCCCTATTCAATAAACGTCTCCTTACAGAAAACTCCACCATATCGACAATTTTTTTAAAACCCGTTTATGTGGAGTGTCCGCCGTTCAAGTCCCTGTGAATGAGCTGTTACTATAGAAACGGGTTCAATAACGTATTAAAATGAGCACATTTTTATAAACCTGCACTACTATCAGAGTTGCTGTTACAGAAAATTAATCAACACCTTCTGACCAAACAGAATCTGGAAGATCTCTGGCTAGAGCAACTATTTCACCGAACAGTAATGGCACAGTGAGGTTCAGTTGTAGTGTTGATTTTTTTTTTTTTAAAAACTTTTTAAACAGAAAAAAATTTTCTGACAGATTTAAGAGGCAACATCACAATTTTATCATAAAATTCAGCGTCTTGGATTTTTGTTTAATTACCCACTGTAAAATTTTTTGCTAACATTTATCTCAATTTTACATTTGCCACAGTATCCATGATCCAAATAAAAGTCAGATACGACCTATTCACTATATTTGCTCATAGGGTATGACATAATGGCACTGTCCATAGAACGTAATTTAAGATTCAGTCACAGAAGATCTATGACTTCTTGTCTGTATTTTATGCTGTTTGACAAAGGTCACACTCAACTTTGTCTGCATTTTCAGTAAGATTAAAGTATTGGCACCCTTTGCTTTGTATGGGTTGTATGCCACCTTGATAAGTGAGAGACTCTGTGAGAAAGAAATGCGAAAGCGCCGTGCACGTGTAAACGTAAACGTTATTTCAAGTACTATTTTTTTGAACTGGTCTCCATCAGATAACTCCTCCTACTTTCACATGGCTGTTACATGGTTGGAAAATGATACAGGTACTCCATCAGGGATGGAATGTTTGGTGGAAAAGCGCTGTAAGAATACCCTTTCTTCCTTCACATCATTTGTAATTAATAGATTCACAGGTACATCAACCGACAGAGGGCAATCATACATCTCGCATAATCCACAGCTCAGCAGATCTGAGTGTCAGAGCGTGAAATGTTCCATCTCCAGCAGGCTCAGCGTGATGTACGACGACACATGGACAAGCAGGCACAAAGAAGGAACCGATTACTCAGAGTACTCCCAGGATCCAGGGCTTTTACAGGAGAGCACAAGGTGCTTCCAGAAGAGCAGAACAGTCTCTACAAATAATCCCGAGTGGCAGTTTTAATCCTCGTGGGCAAGCGTTTGGGGGATTTAGTTTTTCAGGGTCTTTCAATTCAGTCCTTTTGAGACACTTCAGCTGCTCATTTCCTGTCCATCAGAGTTTCATTATAATTGGCTTTATTTTTTTTTTCTCCTTCAGCATCACGGCTCCTCGTTGTTTTCTAATTTCTAAGCGGAAATGAAAGATCAGGCACAGCAGAGGTTTTGCATCAATGCTAAATATCCACAGAGTTTTCCTCTTCAGTCTTATGAAAACAGTACAGTCATGAATTAGTAATATTACAGCTGATATGTGTGATGCATTTCCTGTTTTTATGCGCTTCCTCTTCACATAAAATATAAAATTTGTAGAATTTTGTTACTGGCTCAGCACATTTCACTGTCAGTGGTGTGTTTGTCAGTCTGGATTTTTATTTCTTAGAAGATCCAAAGAACGAGTTCGAAGAAGCATGTTTCATCAGGTCAGATTTAAATATAGTACCAAAACAACCCTAACTATAGAACAATATCTAACCTCCCCTTTATCTCCAAGGCCCTAGAAAAGGTTGTAGCACAGCAGCTATGCTCATACTGACATAGGAATAACATTCATGAAATGTATCAGTCAGGATTTAGGCCTCATCATAGCACAGAGACAGCGCTGGTAAAAGTGGTAAATGACTTACTACTGGCCTCTGATCAGGGTTGTGTCTCCTTGCTTGTGCTGCTTGACCTTAG
>CM075024.1:18381477-18400102 GCA_037576675.1 Pangasius sanitwongsei
TACAGTGTGTAGTGCGGAGTATGCAGTATATAATGTGTAATGTACAGTGTGTAGTGCGGAGTATGCAGTATATAATGAGTAATGTACAGTGTGTAGTGCGCAGTGTAAAGGTGTCAGTCAAACCCGGTGTGAGGTGAGGTGGAGGTAAGTCGGAGAGGGCGGAGTCATTCCCAGCCGAGCAGCTGTGCTGTCACATTTTTTTGTGTCTGGGTCCAGAGGGACGTGGTGGAGGAAGGAGACTGAAATATTCTGTCCAGTTTTGTGTCGTTAGCTCGTAGAGGATTCCCCACACCTCGTCACACCGTCATGTCTTCACGTCATCACGTCATCACATCACATCGTCATGACACACGGGGGAAGCAAAGAAACGGTTGCTATGGTGATGCTGGGTTGCTAGGGTCAGCAGTAGCTTTTAATTGCCAGTGATGTCACTTTCCAAAAATGAACAAAGAGCCAGTCTCCCTTTCTTTCTCTCTCTCTCTCTCTCTCTCTCTCTCTTGCACTTGTTCTTTGTCTCTCTCTCTCTCTCTCTTTCTCTCTGTGTCATTCTGTTCTCTCTCTCCCCTTCTCCTCTTTATCTGCTCTCTACTTTATGACTGTCTCTCTTCATGCCCTCCTCTCTATCCTCCCTTTCTATATTTCTTATTTTCGGGCTGTCTGTTGATCTGGCTGTCTGATTAGCTCTCTGTCTGTCTGACAGTCCGATGATCTGTCCATATGTCTGTCTCTCTGTTAGTTATCTGTCTGTCATTCTATCTATCTGTGGTTCTGTCTGTCTGTCTGTTTCTCTATCTGTCCACCTCTTGATGTGTCTGTTGTTCTATCCAGCTGTTTCTCGGCTGATCCGTCTCTCTGTCTGCCTCTCTTTCGGTCTCTGTATATCTATCTCTGTCTCTCTACCTATCTATCGCTTTCCTTCTCATTTTTTTCTCTCATTTCCCCCGTGCACGAATATAAATATGTAAATGTGTCATCTTTATGCAGGACTCTTTCTCATTAGCTTTATTTAGGGAAGTTCAGCTCCTTCCCTCTTTCTCTCCATCCCTCCATCTCTCAGAGCTGTGAGAATTCCTGCTCACCGCCATGCGTCACTCCAAAGACATAAAAAAAAACCTCACATGTAGCCCAGAGCTAGTTGTCCTGGTTATTAACCTTGACATTGGCTTTATTTCAGCACTCTTCTTCTTCCTCTTCCTCTTCTTCTTCTCCTCCTCCTCCTCCTCTGCTGAGTGTTGGTGCTCGGGCAGAGAGGATGTTTCTCAGCCAACACACTGCTGCCCCCTGCAGGCCTAAAGCGCTATCACTCGTGTCCTATGAGCTAAATCAGGTACTAAATAAACTGGTCGTTATCATATACCGTTAAATATGTTATAAAGTGTGTATGTGTACTGATTAGAGCTGTAGATTACAGACCGAAGTGTGAAATGACATAACAAGCTGTTTTTACAAAGCGAACAATAGCACCGCCTCCAATCCAGAGATCACACTGTAATGTTTAAGTGAATTAAACATTTTAGGATGCAATGTCATGGCTTTTTAACATCAACATTACTGAGTTATAGTTCACAATGATCTGATTTAAACACTACAGTGCTGAGACTCTCTCTCTCTCTCTCTCTCTCTCTCTCGTTCTCTGCTGTCTTCTCAGTCCTCACATCGAGAATTAACTCAAAATAAACTCAAAATAAAAACCCAAAGCTGCTGACGTGCTGAATTTCACAGTGATAAATATGCAAAAGTGATATTTTTCTCCTCTATCCTGTCCTGGGGTGCACTTACTTATTAATGTTTACAGTTTCACTAAGAGCATTAACATTAACTTTCTGTCAGATTAATTTCAGTGTTTATTTCAAAGGAATGAATCCAGATTAACGGATTTGCCTGACTGTAATACGTGTTTATTGTAAATGTTTATTGATGGAGTTCAGCCTTATATCCTGCAGATATTTATCCATATTCATTTTTTCCATATTTATTTTATATATGGTATCACTCTAATTTGTTTACTTAATTGTTTGAGAATCTTATTTATTTATTTAGTTAGTTAATTGGTTGTATCTCATTGACATTTACCCCGATATTCAGTAACGTCGATGGTAGATTTTGTGACGTTAACAGATTCACTTTTAATTTGAATTGAAGGCTTGACTCACTGAAGCTGCTTTTACGCTAGCTGTTTACTTCTTTTAGTTTTTTTTTTTTTTTTTACCCTTTTTATTTGCTTTCCTGAAAACTTTTCATCACTTTCAGACGCTCAGCTGTGACCAAAAAAATGCAGACAGCGGCACTTTTTAAAAGCACCCACTTTCTGTAAGACTACATTAAAAGGTATGCTGAAAAAAAATCGAATAATATAAGAAGAAAATTAAAAACATAGAAGAAGCCTTATTCACCTTTTCAAACCAAGAAAAAAACAACAACTCTGTTTTTTGTGTTTAGGAAATGGAGTTTGAACTGGTGAATTCAGAATAAATGAATAACCGTGCGTCAGATTTGACGACGCTTGTTTTTACACCTCTCAGTCCTGCTTTGAGCACAGATTTCCCGTGTGACTGTAAAACCTGTGCGAGCGTCGTACACACTCGAGACGTTCCTCTGGTAAAGCAGCGCAGAGAAAGAGTTTGTGGGAGATTTCTTTCCCCTGTCTGATAGACGTAATAATTTCGTTCTGTACCGAGACAAGGATCGTTTTTCACGTCAAGGTCAGTTATGACTCCTGACCCTCTCCGTGTGCAGCTGCTCTCTGTTCGAAAAACAAATGAGAGTCATTTCAGAAAGTGACGGCGGCTGAGGCCCGGAGCCACGGTTCCACCACGCAGCGCTCACATGGAGCTACGCTACTGCATTTATAGGTCACACACACACACACACACACACACACACACACACACACACTGCTGATGTAGTTACCAGAAAAACGATGGAGTATTCCTTTAATCTTTTTTCTCCGTAATGGTCATGTGACCTCCGCCTTCCTCGTGAACGTGATATTGTGCGCATTTATTAACGCTGACGTTAGAAGTGGTTTCGATTGGGCTGCGTCTGCCGAGCGGAGGACAGTGGAAGGCGCTAACGGAGCGGCCGTGCTTGTTGACCTTCAGCTAATCAGGAGCGTGATTAGCCTCAGCTCCGCCTCCCCGCCGGTGGAGTGGAGGAAATGAAACTGGGTGGAAACGGAGGAAGTCACTCAACATCTCATTTCTCACATTCAGATTTCCAGATTTCTGAATAGTTGATACTTATTTATTCGGTGTGTAGGCTGTAGGCGTGTAGGCGTGTGTGATCTGATGGTGGAATCGTCTCTGAGTGATTTCACACCTCTGCAGTGTTTGGTATAAAATGCTCAAGTTTGTCACAGAGCTTCACTTTTCCTCCTTTACTGCAGCGAAAATTCATCACGTATTTCCTCTGTGAAATACTTCAGTGCGCTGTGGAGGCAATACAGAATGTTTTTTTTTATCGCCTCACTATTCGTGAACGAATACAAAACACAGATATCAAAGAAACGCGACACTGCTTTACACATACACAGTGAATACCGGCCGTTTATTTATGACACGCTGTTGATGTGGATCACATGACATTCAGCCTTATTTACTTATTTTATTTATTTACTGAGTAATAGATTTGTGTACACAGTTCCTTTTGTGCATCACATGACTTTTGGATGTTTATAAAATTAATGTGTTTATGTATTCATCCATTCATTAATTCGTTCATTTTCACCGTTCCATTTCCATCACAAGACTTTTTGTTTATTTTATAGTTCATCATTTGTGGATAACACGACTTTTGGCCTTTGTTGAAATAAATCCATCTGTCTTTCTGTCTGTTTGTTTATTATTTAGATTTTTTTTTTGTTATTCCAGTTGAGGTTGACGTCACTTCTTGCCTTTTCTTACTCATTCATTCATTCATTCAATTTATTTCATTTCTTTCATTCCTTTAGTTTATTTATTTGGTTATTTTTCCTCACAAGTGTTCTGCATGGCCCTCCTGAGCAGCAGGTGGCGCTGTGCATCGCAGAACACTGTCATGTTTTCCAACATGGGGGCATTTTTGCAAGGTTATGTTTAGTTGTTTAGTTCGGCACTAAATTAACTCAGTAGCGGACCTCCGCCTTGTTTTCAGTCCATTTACTGTGTGAAGAAACTTCTGAGATTTTTCTAAATGTTAAATTGGGAAGAAGCGTTATGGCACAAACCTGACTGTGTGCATGTGTGTCATTATTTTACTGCTTTCTTAACATGCGATGCTTTTCCTCTTCGCAGCCCACCGAAGTTGCCAGTTGTGGTGTCTGGAGTGGTGACTAAGGTACGCCAATGTTACACACACACACACACACACACGCACGCACACACACGCACATCGATATAAACAGTGTGTAAGAGGATGTGGTTCATGGAGGTGGGTCTGTTTATCAGGGTTTCACGTTTTATCAGAATATCCACAGGCAGATGCTCCCTTACTGCACATAATGTTTAATTCACACACTGTGTGAAGCCCTCCGAGTCCCTGCCTGTGTGTGTTAATGTCTAGACCGTGTGTGTGTGTGTGTGTGTGCGCGCGCGCGCGCGCGTGTGTGTGGAAATCAGTGTGCAGGTAAGATTTCTCTCCTCTCTCTGGAGAGTCCACATTCTGACATGAAAGAACCGAGCGAGAGGCTGCACTGCTCCTGAAGCTTCAAACAAAAGCCCATGGAAAGATCTGGAAACAGATACACACTGTCAGAGCCACAGCTTACAGCTCTCTTACAGGAATTATTTTCCACGTATACTGAACACACACGATTTTTCCTGGGAAATCTGTCGTCTAACATTTACACTTAATGTTAAGTGTTATGTAGCAGCACATCCCTAAAGTGTTTTATTCCTCTTATACCAATTTGTATTGATTAAAGAACATGTCATACTTTTTATCCTTTTATAGTTACTCTTAATGTTCATCAAACAAGCTAGTTCCTGTTCTCACTTACATTATAGCAGCTATAAACAGTCATTCCATCAGCATCCTGTCTTTTTTTCCCCTCACAAAAAAAAAACGCAGCTTGTCATGTTATCGAGAAACACCAAACGCGTAAATTTCTCTGTCCTGAAGATGCTGGAAAACTTAAACTCCTTCCATAAATGTTAAATATACATCCCCTTACTTTAGGAAAACTTCACCGTATGAAAGATTTATTTATTTTTTTTCCCCAATCCATTTAAAATATTAATGGAGCGTTCTCTGTACAAGTCCCTCGGAATGAGCTGTTACTATAGAAACGATAAGGCATTAGCGATAATGAGCGCGTTATTATTAGCCTGTGATTTGTGATGATGTCACTGCACATAAATTTTGTCTGTTAGAGCGTAGAGCCTCAAGAAAATCTTATTAATTATTTCCCCTGTAGAAGAAAGATGGTTTCAGGAAGCGCTGTTCGGAGTTCAGGAGTATTTTATTTAACACACACACACACACACTCTAAAATTCTCTCTTGTGCACTTATTTCCAGTTTGTATCCTTTTTATCCTCCTGTTGCCTCCCGAAGAGACTCGCTGTTGTAGAAAATTACAGTTTACACCCAAAGTGCTGTAAGTGTCTAACTGTGAAGCCAACAGCATGTAAGACATCAGATGCAGCTTCATTAGCGTTTACTCGTCCTCGGAGAAGAGGCAGAGCTCAGCTTCCGTCACAGCAGAGAGATCGTATAGAGACCTCCATCGTGACCTTAATCTCCACCCGTAATGCGGGATTGGCCCGTCACGGTCATACCACAGTGCTGTGATGTAACACACACACACACACACGGACACGGCATATGCATTTATATATCGCATTCAGAAAGTGTGCCGTGTTTATTTTATTTTTTTATATATACCACCAGTAATACATATTAAACCATATTACACAATGTCAGATGGAAAGCCGTATCTAAAACACCTGACCCACAGGATCGATAGAGTAAAAAACTGAGAGATTACATTAGAACAAATATAAGATTAAAAAGTATAAAAATATAAGTATATTTCTAGACATTTAACGTTATTTTATTGGTAGATAATTGAGGTTTTTTTTTTTTTTTTTTTTTTTTAAAATAAGAAATCCACTTAAAATCAGCAAAATTCTCTCTCCATAGAATTTCAGACATGGAAAAAAGTGCTATCTGCCCTCTTCCAGATACACGAGATCACAGACGCCTACAATTGGCTAGTCTTGCTGTGATTGACAGGGAAGAGAGAGTAAGCCCCTCCCACCCAGAGAGCTCCCTGGGATTCAAACTCACGATCTCCCAGCGATAGAGCAAACTCTTTTCAGTTTTTATTTTGCATGTATTTTGCATTTTTTTTGTTTTGCATATATATGGAATATCTTTGCCTTTTCTGGTGCATAAACAAACAGTAAAAAAAAACAAAAAACATCACAATCATCAAAAAATAATACTTTTCTAAACAGAAAATTAGAAACATTTTAGAGTGTTTTAGTGTAAAAATAAATGATCAGGTCATATTGGCTAGGTCGTGCTGGGAAAAAAACATACCTGACACTTGCATGGTAAACATTTTAAACAGTTTTTGACACTATATATATATATATATATATATATATATATATATATATATATATATATATATATAAAACATACAAAACTGTCCAAAATAGCTCCAAGGGTAAATTGTAAGTTGGACATTTTGAACTAAAAGATGGCGTCAGGTTCATGTTTTGTGTAAAATGTATCATTCATTAAAGTGTGTACTTGTAAGAGTAGTTTTACTCTCGCTTGTGTAATATGCAAAAACAGATTTTTATAGACAGCGTATAGTCAAATCGACACTTAGAGCCCCGCCCTATTGGAGAGAGTGTGTTGGGTTTTTTTTTTCCCCAACTGACCTGTAGAGTTGCCGTGATGTTCTTCCTTCTTCCCT
This sequence comes from Pangasius sanitwongsei, assembly GCA_037576675.1. Lineage (NCBI taxonomy): Eukaryota > Metazoa > Chordata > Actinopteri > Siluriformes > Pangasiidae > Pangasius > Pangasius sanitwongsei. The sequence continues at coordinate 18,388,383 of CM075024.1, forward strand.
GAAAGCTTGTGAGCACTCGGGCTGTGTGTATTATGGTTTCCTGCTGAGCTTCAGACGAATTTCATGTTTTATTCAGCTACAGTCTTATGACTTCTGCTCGGAAGTGTGAGGATGGACACGATTGGAGAACGACCCGAAACCCCCTGCCTCGCCCGCCTTAATCAATCTGTTATTACAGCATCCAGACTTGATCGGAGATCTCCCATGACCGCTTTTCCCTGTGTGGGATTTCCTCAGAGCAGCACGTTAGTGTTGAAACAGCAGTCGTGCTGAAATCCAGATTCTTTTCGTCGTCTTCTTTATTTCTCTCCAAGTACGAGTTTGTTTTTGCATTTTTTTAATGAGAAGAACAGATGTACAGCATGTTTCACCGCTTCAGTTTGTTCCTGTGGTTTGGGGATTTCCCTTAAATTCATTTACCAGTACATCGTTTACAGACAGGAACTCGTTCTTGGTTTCTGTTTGGTCCGATTCTGTTTGACCCGGCGTGTTATTAATAAACCAGACAATAAAAGGGAAAGGTCTGGGGCTGGAAATGTACTCACTTTCATGACTTTCATGTAATTCTACGAATTAGCTAAAGCATATCTCACCTTTTATTTATTTACTTGCTTGTTTAGTTCTTTAACTTTCAGATATTCAGAGCCAATGATATCAGTAGAAAAAGTACAGAAATTGTGGTTTTACATTCAGCAAACAGGAAGTTGTAGATGTTCTGAACCTCATTTCAGTAGAAAATGGAAATGTGTGAAGTTTTTGGTTGCTGCTCTTGAGTTTTAACCCGAACTTCCCGTGTGTGCTCGTGCTCCTCAGGGTGATAAGGACTTCACCCCGGCCGCGGCTCAGGTGGCTCACACGAAGCCTGTACCCTCGGTGCAGAAGCTGCCGCCGTCCCACCACATCAACCAGCACATCCACCAGCCCCGCAAGTGAACCTCCACCTTCTTCCAGTGCACAAGGACCACGCCACAACCCCCAGCCGATTCTCAGTCTATTCCTCACACATTCCTAGCCCACTCCCAACCAATCCCAAAACAAACCCAAACCAGTTTTCAGTCGATTCCCTTCTGATTCTCAATCAGTCTCTAAACGATTCCCAACTAATTTTGTCAGTTCTCAGCTGATTCCCAATCAATTTTCGGCCAGTTCCCAACTGATTTCCAACCCATTCCCCAGATCATTCCCAACCTGTTGGGAGTCCTTAGACTCCCCAGACTCCCAACTGATTCTCTTCAGTTCCCAGATGATTCCCAACCAGTTTCCAACTAATTCCCTACCTGTTCCCAGCCAGTTCCTGACCAGTCTCCAACCAGTTCTCAATCAATTTCTATCAGATTTCCAACCAAATTCCAGACAGATCCCAACTGATTGCCCCTCATTTCCCCACCAGTTCCCAGATGATTCCCAGCTGCTTCCTAAACAGTTTCCAATAAATTTCCCCCAAGTTTTCAACCAGCTCCCAAATGATTGCTGCTCAGTTTACACCCAATTACCAACTAATTCCAGTCCAGCTCCTAACCAATTCCCAAGTCAGTGCTCAGGTCCATCGGGGGACTCCCAGCATTCCTCACAGTCCCTTTCTGTCTGTGCCTGCCAGTGTTCTGCCTTGACCAACATCCTGAGAGCCCGTTTTCTCTCTGTCTCTCTCTCTCACTCTCTCACACACACACACACACACACACGACCCTACCTGGTTCTGTTCTCTCGTTCCCTTTAAAACTTTCTACCCAAAATCTGAGAGCTCCGTCACTGAGCACAGATCTGCCGAGTTCATTCTATTGCTGTACTGAATGAAAGGTTAATCGAGTTTTATTTTTAGCGGTGTTTCTGTTTTAGACCAATTACTCCTGGAATGATGTAAAGTGTATAAATCGGTTTGTGTAAGTGGATGATGTGATGTTAGACATTAGGTGTGGCTGTCTGAATAAAGAGTTAATATAAAACCATTAACGTTCCAGCCTGAGAGTCGTTATTGGACTCCGCCCACATAATTACGCCGCGGCCTTGTGCTCGACGTTTTCAGCGTCTACTGATCTCCGGGTTCTGGGAAATATTTTGGTCAATTTTTTTTTATATTTCTCATTAGGAGATAATTAGATAAAGCCTATTTTTAAAAAATTTTTAGCATTGTCTTGCTCTTTTCAAAATGTTGCTTTAAAATGTCTAGAACTTCTCTCTCTTTCTCTGTCCCTCTATCCCACTCTTTCTCTCTCTCTATTGATCTATCTCTATTTTTCTGTCTCTTTATCTCTCTAGTTTTTCTCTCTGTTTGCCTCTCTCTTCTTTTCCTGTCTCTCTCTTTCCATGTGTCTGTCTGTGTCTCCCTCTTTGTTTTTCTTTCTTTCTCCCTCTGTCTCTCACGCTTTTTCTGTCTATCACTCTTTTTCTGTATTTCTCCTTCTCTGTCTTTCTGTCTCTGTGTATGTGTCTCTCTCTTGTCTCCCGTGGTCTCTCTTTTTCCCTGTCTCTCTTTTTCTCTGTGTCACTCTATCCTTGTCTATGTATCTCTAGGTCTCTGTTTCTCTCTTTCTGTCTCAGTCTCTCTCTCTCTATGGTTCTATCTCTATTTTTCTGTCTCTTTATCTCTGTCTAGTTCTTCTCTCTGTTTGCCTCTCTCTTCTTTTCCTGTCTCTCTCTCTCTCTCTCTCTCCAAGTGTCTATCTGTGTGTCCCTCTTTGTTTTTCTTTCTTTCTCCCTCTGCCTCTCACTCTCTCTCTATTTGTTTCTTTCTGTCTATCAGTCTTTTTCTGTATTTCTCCTTCTCTGTCTTTCTGTCTCTGTGTATGTGTCTCTCTTCTTCTGTCTCTCTTTTTCTCTGTCACTCTATCCTTGTCTGTGTATCTCTCTGTATCTGTAGGTCTCTGTTTCACTCTTTCTTTCTCTCTCTCTCTCTCTCTCTCTCTCTCTCTCTCTCTCTCTGATCTGTACACACCAGCACACTGTTCACTCTCACATGGGATAAAAACTCCTCCGTTCTGTGGAAGTGGAACTTTCTGGAGCGCTGCTGTATTCAGGTCAGGGTCCTGCTGTTCCACGGTGTGTTCTCTGCTGTTTACCCGGACTGATATTAAAGCAGGTCCAGGGTCGGCGTAGCGTCCAGTCTGTCCGTCCTCGCTCAGGGTTTGTCTTTAATACGTCATCAACCACAAAACACCACCTGACCAATCAGAATTCAGAACTCAACAGCACTGTGATATAAAATATGAATAATAGATCATAGTATTTGAAGTGATATAACGGCATTGATCCAACAGGGCCAGCGGATTTATAGGGACTTCCCGCAGTGTAGGATAACCATTCAGCTTATTAATTATTCGTTTTTAACTGTATTATAAATTGTTGTTGAATAGTTTCTTTTTATATTTATTTAATTAATATGTTTATTAATATCTTGTTTATGTTATACATTTATTAAAAATATTAATAGTGTTTAACAGTATGGATTCTCTCGATTTTTATCTGCTTTCGATTCTTGTTGTATTTTTTCTTTTAAATAATTTAAAAAAATGCCATGGATTCTACCCATAATCACTAACATCAACAGTGGATCTATTTCAGTTGTGCATATTCCTCTACATCGTCCACTAGCAGGTGCTGTCTCAGTGCTTCCTTCTCTCCTTAAATCTTAAATCATGCTTTAAAAACGCTGACTCCTGCAGCAAAGCTAAGCTAAGTCCCCGGGCATCTGTCGTCCCGCTCCAGTGACCTGAGGGCTTAATAAAAGCCGCCGTCTCTCCTCATACAGCTCTTATGTCTCTGAGGAAGAAGAAGAAGAAGAAGAAACGAAAGCACAATTCGTCTTCGAGTTACAGCGCAGTACTGCAAACTTTATTCACATTTCATCAGATACAGTTTCCTCAAACATCGCTGCTTATCCGATTTCACGCAGTCCTATTGCTCGACAGGTCATGTGACTTCAAGTAGAATCATACACATTGCTCTCCAGAATTATTGGTCATCAACCTGAACAAATATGACTACAAATTAAAAAAAAAAAAACACACACACACACACACACAATAATTCAGGCTTTTCACTCAAATCATGACAAAAAAAAAGGTTTTGCTGTTGTTCAACTTAAATTATTGATAATCCTAAGGAATATTTGCTTGTTAAATCTTGCAGGAATAAACTGTTATAAGACCGAAATGTTGTTTGTAAGAGTGCAGCTATTTTTTTTTTTAAATAAAAAAAAAACTTTTTGTGTTTGGAAAAGAAAAAGGAATAAATAAAACTATGCATATGTTGTAAGCCATTTTTTTAAAAAACATTTTTACTCTTTTTTTTTTTTTTTTTTTTTAACTCATTTCTCATTTTACTCATAATTTTGCATTTCTTTATAATTCATGCATTTATTTGAAAAGAAGCAAAATGTGATCATTTCAAGCTTTAATTTAGGAAATAATTCAAGCAGTGTTTGAAACAATGATGTTTAAATACTGTTATACAATATCGCCATATTTATATTTGAGCTTTATTTTATTATTTATTTATTTAAGATATCATTTATTGCATGTGTTGCTCTTTATATATTACACGAAGGGGTGCCAAAAATTCTGGAGGGCACTGGAGATACAGGAATACCGGGAAGTAGGAACAGAGGCACAGTGGTTCCGTGGTCAAGAACGAAGAGAAAAAAAAAACCATGTTCTGTTTGATCTGTATAGAACCTGAGATTATGGTGATGATTAAAGTGTTAATAACAGTTTGATTTTATATTATAGAGGGTGTTAATGATGCAGCTTCTCTTTATTAACACACACATCTGCTCGTTTATGAGGTACAGAGTAAAAAAAATTCCAGGGTGTGCAAAGCAGAGTTAATGTTACCACCCAAAAGTTGACTGTTTTCTAATAACAGCACGTTCTGAAGTGTTTTATTCCTCTTATACCACCGCAGAATTGCGATTTATAAGACATCGACCTCTCATACTTTCTATCCGTTTATAGTTATTTTAATGTTCATGAAACAAGTGAGTTCCTGTTCTCACTTACGTTATAGCACCTATAAACCATCGTTCCCTCACCAGCCTCTCTTTCTTTCTCTCTTTTTTTTCTCTGTTCTGAAGTTAAGACAAAAAAAAAAACGCAGCTTGCCTTGTTACTGAAAAACCGTAAAGCGTAACCTCAGAAAAGTTACAGCTTTACCTCTGACGGTTAGAAGATGCTGATACTGGAGACTCCTTCCATAAATGAGGACTGTAATAAACATCTCCTTACAGAAACCTTCACCATATCAACGCAGCTGCTGTACATGTCCCGGGGAATGAGCTGTTACTATGGAAACAATAACGTATCAGAACGAGCGCGTTAATATAAACCTGTGATTTGCAGCTGCACTACTGTCAGAGCTGCTGTTATAGAAAACTAATCAACGCCTTCTGACCAATCAGAATCCAGAACTCAGCAGCGCTGTGGTTTAATGTTGCATTAACACCGACTACAGATTTGCGGTAGTGATGGATTTGAGTTTTCCGTGAAGGGAATCGTTTGAAACGTTATTTAATTCTGGTTAGTGTTTTTATTTTTGCTTGACATGCACTGTACTGCATTTTTCTCAGTTTTAGCAGTCTACGTGTTCCAGATTCGGAAGTATTGGCACCTCTCTATCCCATCCATCAGTGGAAGGAGAGCACCACTGAGCAGACACGTCGGCAGACAGCAGCTACAAGGTTGGTGCGCTTTATAAACGCTACTCGTGTGTTTCCTTTTAAAGTTCCCTGCTGTTCAGCTTGAGCGACGTAGCAGGCTTGGAGTCTCAGACAGAGATGTGTTGAACAAATGTGCTCATTAGAATATTAGGCCACGCCCACTGTGCTGATATTTAGCTTCACATTCAAGTTTTGTTCGTGGGGCTTATTTTATTACCTAAAAGGGCTGTAGATTTCCAGTAAAGCATGCACGGAGGAAAGGTTTCTGAGATGTGTACTTTTTTTGATCCTTTTTTTTTTTTGCATCTGAAAAAAAAAAATGTTTAGTATGTACAAATATTTTTGATTGTATGTTTATGCTGGTAGTGTAGGTGTTTAAGCCATTAACAGCTAGGATGTTGGTCCTACCATGAAATGATTTTTTTTTTGTGTGTTATAGAAATGTTTGATCCTCTGGATCAAAGCTTATATTATCACAAAAAGTGACAGTTTTCCTAAAGAATAAATATGAAAATAAATTATCTTCAAAAGTTTCAAGTATCAAAATTCCCATGCCAGGACTGGGATGTGTAGTGCACACGTCGTGACAGAGTTACTTCTGTTTACCACCAGCGAGGTGTCGCCTAGTGATCTCCTCCAGCCGCTTCCTCTCAGCTTCCTCTGCTTTCTTTCGTTCTTCTTTAAGTTCTTTGTACCTCCACTTGGGCACCTGGAGGTACTGGCCACTGTTGCAGCTACTTTTGCGCCGCTCCTTCTCGGGCTCGTGCGTCGCCGTCGGAGCCTTGGTGATCCGCAGCTTGGGCACCACCAGGCCCGGTCTCACGCTGCTCCGTCTCACCAGGTGGAGCGGGAGGAGACTTCCTCTCCTGAGCGCTGAAGAGTCCCTGGGAGTCTGGGGCTGAAGGCTAGCACGCCTGTCTTTGGGTTTAGGCACCAGAGTGACGCGAGAGTTCTGAAAGAGGCGTCTGTAGTTCTCCAGGTGTTCAGGTCCAAGTCCTTTGAGCTGCTGCTTGCGCTGCTTTTTTAGGATCTCCTGGACCGAGTAGCGGCGTTTTCCGACGCGCGGCGGACTGCTGGGACACACCGTCCGACAGGACGTGGCGATAATCGGGCTGCCCAGTGCTGTTGTCATCTGCACCATGTGGTCGAAGACACCGTCTTCTGAAGCTTCTGTCACGTTGCTGATGTCAAAAAAGTTGCGCAGAGCCTCCATCATCTTCTGGACACAGCCTTTGCGCTGTTGCGATTTGGCCACCAGAGCCGGCAGTAAGGGCCACTCGGGCTGGTAGGAGTCGGAGCACTGCTCAGGACACGGCCGATGGATGAGCCGCTGTATGACGAAGGCCGTCTCGTATCGTCCGGTGAACAGCGCCCACTCACGAGGAGTCAGCTTACGCCCGTTATCTCTGGTTTCCAGATCAGCTCCTAGCAGACAATCCAGAAGTCGACACTCCTCAGACTCAGAATCGTCAAATTTCCAAAAAATCTAGTTGCGTACAATTTATGTCTAGTTTTATTCGTCTTAATTTATAGATTTGTTTTGGAATCGTGTTCTGTCAGGTCACTAATAGGAAACAACACAGAATTTGCGTTTCATTAAGAAAAGCGAGGGATGTTTGTATCCTGCAGAAGGATGAAGTACCTGCCATGATCAGCGCTCGGACACAGTCCACTCTGCCCTGGACGGCGGCTTTCATCAGCGCAGTGAAACCGTGACAGTTCCTCTTTTCGATGTCAAGGCCGGGGAAGTAGTTGAGCAGGTAGTTAGTGATCGTGATGTGGCCTGCAATCATGAGATAAACTAGTTTAATAGGGATTACTTCACATGTTTACAGGTTATTTTGGTTTCATTTAAATTGAATGTATTTATTTCTGTAAAGCTGCTTTGTGATAATGTCCATTGTTAAAAGCGTTATACAAATAAAATTTGAATTGAATCGTACACAACCTTACGTAAGAGAGGTCACAGTTTGTTTTTTTGTTTTGTTTCGTTTTTACTTGGAAAAGATTTTTACTTGAACTTTAGCTAGCTGAGTCAAAAGCCTTATGGAATAAAAAATATATATATAAAATGTGATATTTGCCAATAAACTTAAAAAACTGCAACAGTATTTTTACATTAATCTACGTTAATACAGCTGTTATCAGTGTTTAGTGCTGTATAGTATAGTTTTGCACTGGATTTAAAGATACAGTAAGACATTACTGTAAAAAAGCATTACAGTATAAATGATGTAAAATACTGTAAATGTACACTGTCATTTTTTATAGTGTAGTAAGAAGCGTCTTTCTTCGTCTGATTCAGATCATTTTCTGCACAGTATAGTGATGTGTCGTTTGCAAACGAGTCGACTCTTTGAACATTGCGAGTCAACTCGCGTATGTGAGCCAGTTACTTTTTCTTGATTTCTTTTTGAGTATGTAGGCGTTGTTGTTATTCATCCATTCCTTCATTTCTTGTCAGTAACTGCTTAAATGCTTCTATGGAACAACATCTTTTCAACATCTGAGCTGTTTCTTAGTGTGAATCACTAGCGTGAGTCATGTGCTTGACTCTCAGCTGTGTGAATGAGGCAGTTATATTATCGGATGTGAGCTGTTATCACTAAAAAAATCAAAATAAATGTCTAATGACAGACAAACAACAGACACAGTAACAGTGCAGGGATGATTGTAACAGTGAGAACAATGATTTAATTATATTTTATAAAATGCAATGCAAAGTAATGTTATTTCGTGAATTAGAAGGTAGAAGGCAGTGAGCCAAGCAGGAGGCGAAAGAGTCAAATGATCTGACTCACTAAATTCCCAGAATTCCCGTCAGTAAGAACAGAAAGCAAGTTGAAACCCACCGGCCTGTGCGGCTGTGATCAGGGCCGTGTTGCCCTCGTTGTCCTGCCAGTTCACGTCCACGTGAGGACACAGAGAAAGTGCGATGACCACCTCCACGTAGCCATGATAACACGCCACCATCAGCCCAGTCTGCAGAGCCGAAATTCACACATACAGTGTCATTAAAACTGTACAGTCCTGAGGAAATACCTGACAAGACTGCAGGGAAACAGCTGAAGATGTTTGCTGGAGATTCTGAATGTTCGCACGTGCCGAGTGTCATTAATCATACCTGAGGTGATGTTTTTATGGGCTTCTTTTTTTTTAATTCAAACTAGTTGATTCTAATAATAAGTTATGTAAAATAAATGTAAAAAAAAAAAAAAAAAACTTTAGTGCTTTTTTAATAACAGATCTTTTTAGTCTTTATGTTTTCAGCACTCGTTTTTGTTTCAGAATGATACTTTAGGAAATTTGTAGAATTGATCCTCAAGAAAAAAAATAGCTTAACGTAGATTTTAATACTGTATACGTCGTAAGAAACCTGTGCTTTCCAGCTGCTCTACCGTCACAGCTGCTGTTATAGAAAATTAATCAACAGATCTGAGAATTCAGCAGCACTGCTATTAGACGTAACAACAATAATACGTTAATATGTAATAATTTTACACAATAGCGGTTAAAGCCACGCCCCCAAAATCCATGTAGACAAGCTGGGTAAGCTAGAAGAGGCGGAGCTTTCTGAACTGTAAGGCAACATGACTGAGTCGAGTCAGACTTTGGGACTTTACCGTATTTTGTTTGTGTGTAATGAATGAAATAATGATATCTGATTGGACTGAAAGCCATATTAATATTTAACACAATAATAAATAACCCTTATTTTAAATATTGCTGTTTTTCAGAAGCATCTCTTAGAAAGTAGTAGCTCTGTCCTTACAAACTCGTCACATGCTGTAGATTTATTAACAGTTTAATCTCACACTGTTGTCTCAGAGGCAACTTCTGCCCAAAAAGGCCACGTCCTGATTTTGATTAAAAAGTAACTTTAGCAGAAACAGATTTCACACTTGACCTGTCTGACTCGGTTCTTTATAAGGAACGTTTAATCACATCTTAGAGAGCTGCACATCTTTTACCCTCGCCTGTGTCTAGATTTAAATCTGCACCGCTTCTCTGTTTTATACTTATGCACGTTATAAGATCATCTGTAGATGTTTCCATTTGTTCATTTGGCAGAAAAAGTTTTTCCACACCTGTCTATATTAGCATGTCCACGTGAGCCACTAATAATAGAGAGACAATGTGAACGTTGCTTAAAGAAATAAAGATTTGAATTTTTAGGATGAAATACGTTCGCACAGTTTCTTATGAAACTGTTACATCTTCCACACGAGGGATTTAGTGCTCAGTAGTTCTGCAGTTAGTCACTACAAGTAAGGAATAAAACAACGTCCGTGTTGCTGTTATAGGAAAATAATCAACGACAGGGTGGTATGATGAAGTAGAGTTACTGTTACCAATCCAACACTGATTATTTTCCTGTAACAGCGCGTCCTCAAGTGTTTTATTCCTCTTCTACCATAGCAATATTCAACCCAAACTGATTTTTAGTTTATTTAACAGTGGTACGTCATATTTATTATCTATTCATAGTTACATTCAGTGTTGTGACACATCCTGAAACAAGTTAGTTCCTGTTCTCGCTTATGTTATAGCAGCTATAAACAGTCGCTCCCTCACCTGCCTCTCTTTCTTCTCTCTCTCTTGAAGTTAATAAGACAAAAAAAAATGCAGCTTGCCATGTTACTGAGAAACTGCAAAGAAGTGTAAGCTCCTTAAAAAGTTACAGCTTTGCCTCTGACTGGTAAAAAAAAAAAAGTGCTGACACTGGAGACTCCTTACAGACATGCCAGGGCTGTTTCTAGCTATAAGCGGTAAAAGCAGTAGCTTAGCCATTTGAGGGTCTGGATTTTTATAGAAACTGTACATTATATAGTACAGATAATACAGCGGCTGTCACCTGATGTCAAGTAAGGACCCCAAAGGTTCGAAATATTAATAAAGTCTAATGAATGTTTAAAATATCAGATTTATCAACAAAAATTGTAAATAAGGAAACAAATCTGCCAGTTTGACCTTTAGACAGACGGTAAAATTAATCGACCCAAACTGTGATAATGGCTTCTAGCATTTATTAATATCCTCAAGCAGCAGGAGGAAATCTGTTCACTCCAGAAAATACAACTGTGCTTTCAGTCATAATAATATAGCTGCTATTATCACAAAACATTTTAAATGTGTTGCTAAACTGAGACTCCTTGCCTTTTTTGTCATAAGATGTGTAATAGTGTTTCTACACCTAGATAAATATAAAAAAGAAAATAATAGAATAATAAAATTATATTAGAAATGCTGTTATATGTGATATTACTAGTTATTTCATTTCAGGCTTTAATGAAATTTACATTTTTTCTGACCCAGAATGAACTCTGATGAAACAGAGCTGCTCAGCTCCTCCCCTTGTTCGTAAAAGTTCTTAATTTGAAATTCAAAATAATGAGATAGTATCTTGAAAATTTTTTTTTAGTGAAATAAGGTATTAAGTAAAAAAAAAAAGAGTTATTAAGTTGAAATAAGGATAATATCTTGAAATAACAAATCAAAACAACAAGATATTAACACGTAATAAAGAAATATTAAGTCAGAATAATGATAGTCAAAGTAAGTTATTTAGTCGAAAATAACAAGATAGTATCTTGAAATAACAAATTGAGTGGAAATAATGCTTTTCAGCTCAGAATTAAGAGATATTAAGTGAGTTTTTTTTAAGTCAAAAAATTAAGAGATATGAATTCAAAATAGTGAGTTATTAAGTCAAAATAACCACATAGTATCTCCAACAATTTAAATCAAAATATGTTATGTCAAAATTGAGATATTAAGTCAGAATAATGAGATAGTATCTTGAAATAACAAAATAAGTCAAAATAACAGGATAGTAAGTGAAATAATGTTGAAAAAACAAGATAAGTTGAAATTATGAGATGTTAAATTGAAATTATGAGATACTAAGATGGAATTATGAGATGTTAAGTTGAAATTGAGATAAGTTGAAATTATGAGATACTAAGTTGGAATTATGAGATGTTAAATTGAAATTATGAGATGTTAAGTTGAAATTTTGAGATGTTAAGTTGAAATTATGAGATACTAAGTTGGAATTATGAGATGTTAA
>CM075024.1:18400112-18450112 GCA_037576675.1 Pangasius sanitwongsei
TTATGAGATGTTAAGTTGAAATTTTGAGATGTTAAGTTGAAATTATGAGATACTAAGTTGGAATTATGAGATGTTAAGTTGAAATTATGAGATGTTAAGTTGAAATTTTGAGATGTTAAATTGAAATTGAGATGTTAAGTTGAAATTATGAGATGTTAAGTTGAAATTATGAGATACTAAGTTGGAATTATGAGATGTTAAATTGAAATTGAGATGTTAAGTTGAAATTATGAGATGTTAAGTTGAAATTATGAGATGTTAAGTTGAAATTATGAGATACTAAGTTGGAATTATGAGATGTTAAGTTGAAATTGAGATGTTAAGTTGAAATTATGAGATACTAAATTGGAATTATGAGATGTTAAGTTGAAATTATGAGATGTTAAGTTGAAACAACAACATGGCACTTTTTCCACACGGGGTTCAGGGTCTCTGTAACCTCGCATGAAACAGAGAGCTCTAAACAATTACAAGCTGTATCTTTAAGACAATATGCCTGAAACTAACGAGAGAAAACCCTGTGTGTATCTTCAGAGTGAATATAAATGTAAATGTAATTTAAATATATGCAGGTGGCATTTTGGGGCATCAGCTGCAGGGTGTGTTTTATTCCCCTCTCAGCTCGGACTCAGATATCTGTAATCTGTGGCCTAGTCGGCTCCTGAAATAGAAAGGATTAGCCTCGGGAGCGAGTGACCGAGCCTCCGAGTCTTTGCACCTACTCTATCATTCAGCTTTTTAAAGGATTCAAAATCATGTTGACCGTTAAAGTTAAAATGACCTGTTTTTTATATAAATATTCACAAATAAATAAAGATATTGACGTATGTGTTATAGCCACAAGCTACTGTACAGCTGTAGTGGGCTTTTGTTGTTGTTTTTTTTTTTTTTTAACACTTTTTTTGTTATAATTGTAAATAATATCTGCTCCATACCTTTTAATTTTAAGAATTTTAATTGCATATCGGTAAAAATGTGCCAGAAATGATTTGAAATCCACACATACACTGCAAAAAAATCAGATCTTAGCAAAATTATTCTTTTTTTTTTTTTTTTTTAGATGCTTTTATTCGTTTCAAGCTTTAGATGTGTTTTTATTCTATTGGCAGATCATTTTGTTTCTTTCTAAAAACAAATGCGAACAATTATCTGAAGTATAAAACTATTTCAAGCTTAGTTTTTTTAAGCCTAGAAATAGGTTTAATAATCAAATATTTGCCGTCCCGTAATCTTATATTCAAGATACTTTCCCGTTTTTTTTTTGCCGTGTACTTAGCCATTCAGTACTGAGTAATTACAGTACTGTAAAATGAACTGCTTCCATAATTAACTTTATCAATTAATAAGTAATTATCAATAACTCTCTGATTGCGTGTGCATGAAATCATGTGTAATACAGAAAACCTGATCCTATAAAGAATTTGGAAGCTTTCAAATGAACAAGGACTGGGCAATGTGACGATATCGATATCACGATAAATTGTTGCACCGTATACTTTTCTGAGATGTCGCTGTTATTGTGAGATCTTTTTATAACTTTTTTTTTAAAATTAAATTAACAGTCGTAAGCTCTGATCGGAAGCAGCTGATTAGATATTGCACAGAATCTTTAAAATTTCTTATTTATTCTCAATTTTTTTTTCAGTCTCCAGTCCATTATGTAAGAACGTCATCAAACACAGTTCTTCATAGTTTTTTAGTTTAACACGACACTGTAATAGTGTGATATGTACTGTATCATGCATCGTAGAATTGTCTCCAAGTGTCATATGATATGATATTTTTATACTTTTTATCATATTTTTATCATATCGCCCAGCCGATGGATGATGTGGTTGGATCTTTTTTTTTCCCCTTCAGATTCACGTGAATGATTTTAAGCATTGTAACTTCTCATCTTGATTGAATTGTTAAAAAATTGTTCGGTGTTTACGTGGCGAGAAGAGGACCGGACATTTTGAATTGAGCGAGGATTTGAAGAAGACATTTGATTAGTTGTTGTATCAAATCACGAACACTTCATTGTTCATGTAGTGTCATGTACTCAGTGCTAATCACATTTTGGAGAAGAGAGAGAGAGAGAGAGATTGATGAAGTGGGTCTTAATGAGTCATGGCGTCCTGTTGCCGTCTTATTAAATGAGAGAGAGAGAGAGAGAGAGAGGTAATGAAGTGCCAGTGTGTGTGTGTGTGTGTGTGAGAGAGAAGGTGGAGTAAAACAGCCATGTTCTAGAAATGACTCATCATAAAAATCCCTTCTTACACAGCACTTTGTATTAGATGTGTACATCAGGACCAGGATCCCAAAAGACCCAACGAAAACACTTGTGGCTTTTACTTTCATGTGGGCAAAAAAAAAAGGCTCAAAAAGGCCTTGATTCTGAACATCTGATGGTATTGGACATGGCAGATTTCCGACGTGACCGTCGTGATGCGACTCGCGGACAATAGAGTGAACGCTTTTATGTTGCGCCACTCGCCCTCTTCATGTGTTAAAAGTAGTGATCACGTATTACTCACGTCCTCAGATGTGAAGTGTAGGTGATTTTTCTGTAAAGGTGGTTAACCTCACTGTGGTTTAAATGACTAATTAGCATATATTTTGCAAAACAACCAGCAATGCTGACTAGAAAATATCGCAACCTGATGCAAACCAGTGGGGTCTAAGCAGCATAACCAGGGGGTTATTTTACAAGTTTAATTTAATATAGCGTTCTTATACTTATTATTATTATTACCTAAATTAGATGGGTTTCATCTAAATGTCAATTATAAGGAATAGGTATTGAGTAGGTCGGGCTTGGGGGGGGGGGGGGGGGATTATTAAAGCAGCCATGTTTGAGAAAAGCTGGATTTACACAACACGATCCAGACACACCCATCACGCAAAAATCCCTTCTCACACAGCAGCATGCCGGCTACGCTAATGCTAATACAGTAAAGCGCAATAGCTTGTAGACACACTGTGTCTATTAATAGCTCTGATTATGTAAAAATAATTAGCAAACAAGATTCCAAAAGTATTTGTTCCCCTTTTCCCCCTTCGTGCTGGTTTACATTCTCTCGTGCTGCTGCACTACAGGACGGCGTGTCATGCAGCTCGGCTCTGGTGTAAATGACTTTATTTCCACGATGCCGAGAGGAATACGTCAGTCTCAGATGATCGCAGAACATGCAGGACTCCTGCTCACGGTGCACTTCAGGACATCACAGGGAGCAGGGACGAGACGTGTGTGTGTGTGTGTGTGCGAGCGAAATTACAGTCACACCACACTGATGCTATAACTGTGATGTAATCACGTCCTGCTCCTCTGGATGGATTTATGAGTTATAACACTGTAACAGCACTGAAGTAGCTTTAGGAAGCTCGGCGCGGCCTGCATGTATGTTCCTCTGAGTTATGCAGAATAAAGTGTGATGGCTTTTAGGAAAAGGGGAGCTTCGTTTAAAAAAAAAAAAGTCTTGTGGCATACATTGTTAGGACTGAGACTTAGGTCTGCGAACAACTTTTATTTAAATCTATTATTATTCTAGACAACAGTTATTGTCTTTTTTTAAGGTTAAGGTAATAGTACCTCTAAATATTTTCAAATGTGCTTTATTAAAAACATTTACTTGGCAACAGTTTACAATAGTTTCAGCCACTATTCACTACTCCTTACAAAGAGCCAAGTGCATTATGGGACTTCTGTTCCCTCGTAACTAATCACGTGACCTGTGAACGCTGAAGTTAATAATTAAGATGTTCAAGTTGACACGAAAAATCACGATTTTGATGCAGCAGCCGTTATATTCATAAAGGAACCAAATTCAACGCAGCTATCAGTTTTCAGTCTTTGCGAAATGGAGACGCATTTTACTACGAGTGTAAATACACGTGATTAGAATCCAGATCACTTGACACGTGAAATAAAAAGGTATAAACGTGTTTAAGAAATAAGAAATGTTCTAGATCATCTGTGTGCGTCGGTCTTGCACAAAAGAACATTCTGCCTTATGGCAGGTGTATACACATTTTAAATGATTAATGACCAGTGCATTTGGTTTCATTTATTCCCAAAGTAAATCCAAAACTTGGATAAAGTAATGAAATTTATTTCAAGATGGCTGCACATTGTGCCAAATTATGTCCTTCCATTTTTGTCTAGTAAGCAGAATCCGAACAGTGTTTGTCTGTTATCAGTCTGCACATCAGTTTTGCAGCGACAAAGCACAAGCACACTTTTTTTTTTTTCTTCCTCAGCCTACTTCGCTTTATCCTGACAGCGAATGAGTTCTGGCCCACGCCTGCCACTTTCATTTGGCCCACATAGCGCTGTGAAAGGAAGGTGATGAATTCCTCCGAGTCTTAACGCCAGGCCGCAGCCACAACTCAACCTTTATGAGACGGATCTCAGGAATAAGACAGACCAGAAATTACAGTTGAGTCACTTGAGGTGAAATGCTGTAAGTGAAAAGCATTAGATATGCTTGCTTATAATTGAACTGGTTTTGGCTACTTGATTGACTCTTGAACACGGTCTCACGCAAATTCACGCGATTCAGTTTGTATAAAACGTTAAAAAAAGTTAAGGTTAGGGGCCGAGGGTTTGTACCTTTACTGACTTTCATGCTTTAAGAGTGAAATGCAACGTCACTGTTGTTTTGCTTCAGATTTGTACAGAGTTTTTGTTAGATCTGTTTGGATCCTTGCCACGTGATGACCTGGTGCCCCATCCATGGTGTGTCCTTGCCTTGAGCTCAGTGTTCCCAGGATAGAGTCCTGATCCACCGTGACCCTGACTGGGATAAAGCACTTACTGACAGTGAGTGTGTGTGTGTGTGTGTGTGTGTGTGTGTGTTTGGGCCCTTATGTGCCTAAAAATGTAACTGTACTTGGTCCATAGACAAACATTTTTAAGTGAAATGGAACACAAGTTTTGATTTGTTTGATAGCGCATCCAGAAATAATGTTGACTACAATTTTAACCAGTTTTGGTCGTACAAACCTTACGACTATATTGTTCTTGAAAGTTCAGTCAATCTTTTAAATCTTTCACCTGGAATAAGGAATGGAGTGTCTTTAACACCCAAAGGTTTTAAAGACATAATTAAACTAAATGAAAAACAAAGGTATATCATTAGGCCTCAGGGTTGATGGTGGTACCTTAAACATGTTAAAGATATTTATAGATGTATTTACTTTTCTAGATGAAATATGTATATTAAAGGTACAAAAAACATGTAATTAAAAAAAAAAAGGTTAAGGGTTCTATGCTAACCCTTAAACATTTAAAGTAGAACCGTACAACAGGAAGCTAAGAACCCTGGAAGAAACGTTTTTAAGAGTGTGCCTTTAGGGGAACCCCCGAGAATGGTACAGCTTAGTGGTTTACTGTAAGATTGCTGGCTGTGAATCGATTCTTCCTCTCGACTCACTGTAAAGAGTCGTTCAGAATGAATCGACTCGTTGCCTGGCCGTGCTTACCCGGTTGTTCTTGTCCGTTTCTTGCACCTCTTCCTCCGTCACACCCTGTCGGATCAGAGCCCTGGCAGTGAGCGCGCTGTTGGTGCAGCAGGCGCGGAAAAGCGACAGCGTCTCGGGGGTTGGTGCGCACTCCGACTCCGTGAGCTCTTCATCCGGAGGGTAAAACGAGTCATCCGAGGCGATGCTCCGTGTGTCGAACGAGTCGGAGAGCTCATCGTAATCCTCATAGCCGTCCTCACAATAATCACACGAGCCGAGATCCTCGTCGTAGTCGCTGTGCGTGGTGTCCGGCGGCTCGTGCGTGACTGCGGGGTGGATCTGCGTGGCGCTGCTGAGTTTGGGTTTGAGTTTGCCCGGTGAGGAGCTTCCACCACCCTCCTGGTCCCTCATTAGCAACATCTAACCCGTTAACCCCTCAACTCACGATCTTTTAACTCATTTGCCTTCCGAAACGACGTGTTCGCCAAGTCAGAGTAGTGATGATCAAATAAAATGAACGGTAATAATAAAGTTAGGTCTTCACTCCGAGCTCCGTTCATCCTGTCCCCCTGGGCTATCCTCCTACACTTGATTCAGTTCCAGATTGTGGTCTCCTCATCATGTCTGTCCGTGGCAGTAAAACACAAATGTACATCAAACAGTGAGCGAACCCGAATTAATCCCCGCGGAAAGTCATTAAAAGCCGCGCTGTCCCGCGCGTTTGCGTTTGCGTTTGCGCACTGCGAGCTGCGCATCCATCTGTGGCTCTCAGACTCACGTGCTCCTGAAGTGGAGCTCCATAATCCGATTAGATTAGCTCTCCTCTGCCTCCTCCTTCTGCTTGCTTTCAGTCTGAGATTACACCCTCCCGTGCTCACGCTAGAGCTGCGTGTTACACCACGCGTTGAGCACCAGGGCTACGCGTTACGCGTGCTCGCGGGTGGAAATGCACCTCTTTGGGGGAAAGTTTACTTTCGTTTTAGTGTTTCAGGGTTTTTTTTTCTTTATTTTATGAGCAATGAAGTGGCCCCTCCTGCCTGGAAATACCCCTCATACATCAGCCAATACAGCAGAAATCTACAGTCTTCCTCATCCCAAACCGAAACTACAAACTAACCCTGGCTTATTCAAATGAACAGAGTGATAAAGCAGAGATAAACAGGTGCACAAAGCAGCGCTTCATGTTCTGGTTTGTTTGGTAAGCATCACACCAGGGCTGATAGCAGACTCCAAATCCACACACTGTCAGAAAAAAGGGTACTAAACTCCAGCTATCTTTCACCTAGAGATGTGCATGAAGTCTAACTTTACATGAAATGATTACTCTAGAATAATTAGCTAATTATTATTAAGGTGCAATTATGTGCTTTAAAGGTACACTTCATTCACATTACCATGTAAAGGATACACTAAAGGTGCAAAAGATGTATACACTGTTCTAAAGGGTAGCGTCCGAGTGACAGGATAAAGTACAGTTTAGCATTTGAAAACTGCTCCAGTATTTACATGCACATAAAACAGCTGTCACAAAATAAATAAATATGCATAACATTAAGAGGGGAAATACATCGGCCCTCTCTAACCCTCTCTACAAGCTCCAGTTGAAGACAGAAACTATTTCTTTGAATACAGCTGACAACATTATTATTCTCTCTTTAATGAAATAAAATGGTACCAGATCTTATCAAACTCGTTATATAAGTTGAGCTTAAATTTAACCTTTAAAACCTAAAAAAAAAAAAATATTTTACATTATCCTCAAATTATTAGACTGGTACGTTTTATAAGTTTGTTTTATAAAGATCTAGGAAGTTGGTAATGTTAGCTGGTTAACTTATTTTAAACTTATTTTTCAAGCTATAGGCTCTACACAAATGCTTATAGGTATTTGCTATTCTGCAAAAAAAATTAATTAAATAAATGCATTTTTTCCATAGTCTATTTATTGCAGCAGGGTTCCGAGGAAAAGCCATTTTAGGAGCACTTGAAGAACCCCGAGCAGAAGCCGGAGTGACGTACACTGAATACACCGTTTCATGGAGATTTATACTGTATATTCCCACAACATGCATTACAGGGATTATAACTACACATATGCTAATAGCAGTTTGCTGTTTTGCAGAACACCTAGTTTGAAAAATGTATGAAATGAAAGTGCATTTATGGCTTATGTTTGCATTCCTGCAATAACAAATGCAGGTTGACTTTGTATCATTTGCTTGTATGTATTTTTCTCAAACTGACTGTATTTTCTGTTCTCTCGGTATCTGCACACTGCACTTTCCTTTACAGCTCACCGTTAAGTGCCGTAATTGCTGTGTGTACTTACTGAGGCATTTTGCCCTGAAACACTTGGAGCTCATACAGACTCGTCTCCATCCCCAGCTGTAGTTTTATCACTTCGACATGCTGTACTGCGAGGAGAAATTGCTCAAGACTCTGCATGAGGTACCGCAAAACTGTTGTATAAGGAATAAAACGTGGCACGGCATGCTGATATAGGAAAATAATCAGTGACGGTGTCGTGTGATGAAGCACGGTTGCTGTTATGACTACAAAGTAGATTAATTTTTCCTATAAATCTCCTAAACCTCCTAAAGTGTTTTATTCCCCTTATAGCACAGCAATCTCCCAAAAAAAAATTTATTAAAAAAAAAAATCACATCACCCTTTTTATCCATTTATAGTTACATTTAACGTTGTGGAAAGTCCAGAGCTGACACTGGAGACTCCTTCCGTAAATGTGAAATAAACATCTCCTTAAAGAAAACCCCCATATCAGCGATTACACACGTTTTATTTTTTTTTCCTTTTTTTTTTTAAATCTGTTTATGTGGAGCGTCTACCTTAGTCCCTGTGAATGAGCTGTTACTATAGAAACAATAACTTATAAGAACGAGCTGCTTTGATTAAAAAAAAATAAAAATCAATCAACACCTTCTGACCAATCAGAATCCAGAACTCAACTACGCTGTGGTATTTTAACAACATGGCATCACACTCAACTCCGACCTGTGTTCTGTCTCTGCAGGGTAGACGGACCCAGAGGAGTGTGTGTGTGTGTGTGTGTGTGTGTGTTCTGGGGGGAGGGGGGAGATGTGTAGGTCAGAGTTTCTCTGCTCCCCAGGTGCTCCAGCTTACACAATTACATTAACTCAGCACTTGATAAATCCCTGAGACAAGCGGTCAGGTGGGACGAAATCCCTCCCACGCAAAAGTTCACCTGGGATTCCCGGATCCTGATGTTGGATTCGTGTTGGATGTACAGTGTGACACTTACACTACAAAATGTGGCATAGTTCAAGGGGGTGAATACTTGTGCAATGCACTGTACCTAAAAATATGACCACATGAATCACGAGTAAGTTTATTTGATTCTGTTTCAAAATTTATAACCGTTAAGGGTTCGTAAGTTGTCCCTTTTTTGTCGTGTTTTGCCATCAGAAACTGTTCCTTTTAGAAGTCTAATAACCCTTACTCATCCAAAGAACACCTGAAGAACCCTTTTGTAGGCTACGCAAACACACTTTGGCCCAAAATTGAACCTGAATGAGAAAATTAATATGGTGTGTTTTCAAAATTAAGCTGTTTTTGTTCATTAAATAAAATAGACTAATGATTCTCTCAAGACCGTGGGTCAATCAGTTGATGACTAATTGCTTGCGGCACTGAGAATGACCTTCCTAACACGAGCGGGACACGGAGAGCGCCTCTTCATTTGATTACAATTAGTCTCCATCTGCACTTCCTCCCTCTGCATCGCAATTAAGACTTAATGAATGGGTAAATGAATGTATTACATGCAGCGTCCATGATTCCCCTCCAACTGTAGAACAGCTAGCAAACACTCAGAGGTGGATGAAGTCTAGTTTCTGTTCTTGGACACGTTGTTCATTCAAAAGGAGAGAATCTGTGAGCTGAATCATTCACTGGGAAAATTAATACAGGCTCAGGATCAGAATGAATCAGAGAGGTGCCTCGTACTCAGAAAGAACGATCCGATGCTTCTGCTTCAACAGTAATAATCTTTATTTAAGTAAATCTAAAATCAATTTGAACACTTTGTAATTTAAAGCAAGCACACCATCATAAAATACGTTCACTACACAGTTCACACTACACAAGTGTGAAAAATGTACATTTGGTGTCCTACTGCCTTAGACAGAAGTCACTTTAATTAAACCACAGTGCTGTTGAATTCTGGATTCTGATTGGTCAGAAGGTGTTGATTAATTTTCTATAACAGCAGCTCTGACAGTAGCGCAGCTGCAAGTCTCAAGATTATATGTCACGTACTAATACGTTATTGTTTCTGTAGTAACAGCTAATTCACAGGGACCTGTAGAGCGAACGCTCCGCATAAATAGATTTTAAAAAAATCATTGACATGTTGAAGTTTTCTTAAAGTAAGGAGACATTTATTTAACATTTACGGAAGGAGTCTCCAGCGTCAGCACTTTGTAACAGTCAGAGGTAAGACAGAGGAGTTTACGCTTTTTTTTTTTTGCGGTTTCTCAGTAACGTGACAAGCTGCGTTTTCTGACAGAGGAGTTTACACTTTTTAAACATTTTTTTCTCTTATTAACTTAAAGAGAGTGAGAAAAAAAAAGAGAGGCTGGTGGGAGAATGACTGTTTATAGCTGCTATAATGTAAGTGAGAGAAAGTAACTCGTTTTTTTTTAATAAATAATGTAATCATTGGCAAGTCGCTGTGGTATAAGAGGAGGAAAACAACTCTGGGTCATGTGGTTATAGGTAAATAACTCCCTGGTGCTACATCACATCACCCTGCAGTCCATAATGTGTTTTATTTTTGTTTGTTATTCGTTCGATTCGTCGCGTTCTGTGTGTTTTTTCACTGATTTCACAGAATTAATTTGACAGAAAATTCCATTTGTCTTGCACATTATTTTTCATCTTTTATGGAGAGTATCTGTAACTGGGAACTGAAAAGCTGAGGACACCAATAAGTGTAATATATATCACCAAAAAAAAATCTAAAATACTGTATGCCCAGCCCTTATAGGGTTAATGTTTGAATCCTGCTGCGTCATTATTGCGGTTATATAAGCCGTTTAAAGCCCAGCGTGAAGAGTGAATCTGAAAGCCATCTGTCTTTTGTTTTTCACTCGCACCTCTACACATCCAGGTCAACGAAATCAGCCGGCTGGACCGTCCCGCCTCGCCGTGTCCTAAAAACCAGGGAAACAAAACAGCAGCAGTAATTACTTTTACATGCTTCATTCACGTGTGCGTGAACAGGCCGCCTTCATATGACTGAGGTTGTGTTTAAAATGGCAAATGATACACACACTACTCATGATAAACTGCCCAAATGTAACGTCTGAACAACACCAACAAAATTTCCAGTAAGCTAAAGTGCTTGGGTGATGTCATGCTCAGGAAAAATTATAAACTTCCCAGAGCTATCGTTGTGGTTTACTGCAGCATGGTCATCATAACTAAGTAAGTAAGTGAATAAGGAAGTAAGTAAGGAATGAAGGAAGTATCTAAGTAAATAAATAAATAAATAAATACTTGTATACATATTTAAGAAGAATGCAGTGAAGAACTGCATATCCTGATAATATATGATTCATATTAATAGATACAATTTATTAAAATAAATAAACAAATAATAGGTATAAATAAAGAAATAATCATTAACAACTACAACAACATTAATTTGAATAATATTGAGTAGTAATATACAATAAATGTATATTATTGCATGGTTATTTTAGTGTGTATTTTCATGAATAAATTTGTTATTGTCTAAAACACTATTTACAGGATTAGATGTGAATTGAAGGAACATTTTTCCTTCAATTTGTTTTCTTTAAAAAAATAAAATAAAGCTCTTAAGTTGTAAAATGTTTGTAATAACAGATACAGAATAAAAAAAAGGTATTGCTTTATTTGACTGCTTTAAAGTCTTATGAGCGCATCATTTTTGGGTTTAATCGCTTACAGAGAGCACATTTTCAGTCACGATGAATCGTGAAGATGTAGAGAAAACCGAGCTGTATGAAATCATTCTACAAGTGAATCTGACTCCATGGGAATCGAACGATGGTGTAGTAAAAGCTTCCCAAATAATAATTCCCACACACGGAATACTACGTCAAGGAATTTTGTGTGATGTACAGTATGTACTGGTGCACAATACAAACATAAATGTGTACGAGGACGCCGTATTGAACACAACCTTAATGTCACAGGGATAAAACTTGTACCTTGTTGTGTTTATCGGTGTTATTTTCATTCCTACATCACTGCCATCCTTTCCATCAGTGCTCTCTCTCTCCATCCTCAGCCTGTCTCTGGGTCACTTTCCTCGCTTAACCCTCTCCTCCTGTCCAAGCAGCTGATCCACTCTCTCTCTCTCTCCCTCTCTCTCTCTCTCTCTCTCTCTCTCCTGGACATCCTGTTTCTCGCAAAACATCTCCAAAGAACACTTCGCCAGCCCAGAGAACACAGCTCCAGATATCGGTGAGCAAAACAAGGCTGTAAAGGGGTGGTTCCCCGCGGGTTTGGGACAGTTTATGATCGTCACTGCGCTCATCTCTTCCCCATCAAACATGAAGTCCCCTGTTTTCACTTCCTTCTGTCTGCCAGAAACTTAGAGCTCTGAGCTGTACCAAGTAGCACACCTGAGTGACTACACACGCTCAACAATCGAAGGGGTTAGTGTGTGTTTTAGTTCACTTCAGTTCACGCAGTGCTGCTGAATTCTGATTGGTCAGAAGGGAAGGTGTTGATGAATTTTCTAGAACAGCAGCTCTGACAGTAGTGCAGCTGCAAATCACAGGTTCATATTAATGCGCTCGTTCTGATACGTTACAGTTTCTATAGCAACAGCTCATTCACCGGGAGCTTAAAAAAACACACGCTGGGAAGTTTTCTGTAAGGAGATGTTTATGTAACATTTATGGGAAGGAGTCTCCAGTGTCAGCGTTTTGTAACAGTCAGGGGTGAAGCTGTTACTTTAAGTTTTCCGACATCTTCAGGACAGAGGAAGTTACGCAGTTCGTGGTTTCTTCTTTCTGTGTTTTTTTGTTTTATCAGCTTCTAGAGAGAAAAAAAGAGAGGCTCGTGCGGGAACGACTGTTTACAGCTGCTATAGCGTAAGTGAGAACAGGAGCGTGTTTCACAGATGTTCCTCAACATTGAATGTAACTAGAAACTGATAAAAAAGTATGATGTGTCACTCTTTAATAAATTAAAAATTGCAATGGTTGGCAAAGTGTTGTTGTAGGAGAGAAATAAAACACTTCAGGGTGTGCTGTTATTGGAAAATAATCACTGAACAGGTTGTGTTTTATTCTTTACTTAATCAACACCTTCTGACCAATCAGATTCAAGAATACAACAGCTCTGTGGTCTAAGTTAATATATTAAACACTTCCCTGTTTTATTATCTCTAAGATCAAGCCATGTTCTAGAGGTTAAAAAGGAGAGCTTTGAGTGAAAGAAATTACCAAATAACATCAAAGAAATCCATCATTCTGACAAAGATTGCATTTTTTTTTTTTTATTTCAGTTAACTGCATGTGTTTATGTCGCTCCTGCGTCTTATGGAGTTTTGGTCCGTTTTTTGCAGCTGTAGAAATTGGACGCTTGGATCATGCCGTTTTGTTTTGCCCTGTCAGATATAATATAAAAGAGTGGCACATGCGTGAGTATCATTTTGAAGATCATTCCCTGATCACTTCATCACTGGGGTATAATTCTCATGTCAAATTAGCTTATCCTCCTGGAAAGTTGAAAAAAAAAAAAAACCGGAACTGAATACGTGAGCTGCACTGAAACAGAGTGGAAGAAATGATGCTTTTACACTCTGCTTGAGGAGAAACGAGCAGTTCCAAGCTGCTCGTGATTAATTAATGGCGCATTAATCACTCATTCAGGAGACTGGAATAATAATAATAATAATAATAATAATAATAATAATAATAATAATGTCAGGGGAAAGATGAGCGCCCAGTTCACGTTTAACACGTACGTGAACTCAGTAGTGTCACACTGAAGCGACACGTTCGGGGGCGAGACACTGATGTGACAGATTACTAAGATCCATCAGAGACTCAAAGATATTCATCAGCACATCACCATATTCGGAAAAGCGTCACTAAACGTGTCTCTCTTCAGACTGTGCGTCTAAGTGATTAAGTCTGATTTCCTATTTTTAGCAGTTTTAACGTCGGCGACACCACAGAGGGGTCGTGTGCTGAACGTGAACTAAAAGTACATTAAATAACGACGTTAAATAAGACTTCAGCAGCAATACGGACCACTTTAGATCTTTTCTAGATTTCAGTTTCTCTAAGACTATAAAAGAAAATCAGGTTTGTTAGTAAGCGCACGCGAAGTTAGATTTCATGTTAGTAAATATATTCCATGTGAAGAGAAATTACATGGATTACAGGCAAATGAATAATCTTGAGTCATCAGTAAATTACTGTAAAATAATCCGGCGTAGTTACTCATCTCCATCTGCCCCTTTTTGCTGAGCAGAGCTGGCAGCGGAAATAAGGCGAATAAGGGATAAATGACGCAGTGATGATTGACGGAGTGGTGGCGATTATTATTTTGTTTAAAGATCTTATTTTTTTCATTTAGTACTGCCCTTCAGAAGCTACATAAGATATTTACACGTTTCCCAGAAGTCAAAATAATAACAATTATTAGCCCCCCGGCTCTTGATGTATCGTGTCGCCTTCTTGAGCATCGGTGACTGTTTGCGGGGGGAGTGCAAACTTTTGCACTTAACAGTAATTCGCTATAGAGTTGAATCTAATGTGTGAGATTTAGAAAAGCATAAAGGAGTGAAGAACATGAGGCCTGGGAGAGTGACCATTCTGTGTGTGTGTGTGTGTGTGTGTGTGTGTGTGTGTGTGTGTGTGCGTGTGTGTGTGTGTGTGTGTGTGTGTACTCACACAGGCTCCTGCAGGCTGGACAGGAAGCTGTCTATCTCGTGCTGAGGAATGTCTCCGTCCAGCTGGGCCAGATACGTGTACAGGCCGACGAACGTGTCGAAGGGGATTCGAGCCGCTCCGCCCTCCGGGTCCTCGCTCAGGATTTCACACGCAAACTTCAGAGCACCGATGATCGTCTGTGAACACGGCGACAGACCTGAGGCTCGCTTTCACGCCACGTACGCACTCACATACCTGCCGCGATGCGTGATTATTCCCGTCAGCTCGTTCATACGGTGCTACCTGCAGTTGGTCCTGACTTTAAAAGGTTTCTGCGTCATCGTGTGAGCTGTAGACTGTAAAGTTACAGCTTTACCTCTGACTGTTACAAAGCGCTGACACTGGAGACTCCTTCCATAAACATAAACATCACTTTACAAAAAACTTTTTAATCCTTTTAATCAAATGAAGCAGTATTTAAGCTTATCGAAGTTATTCTTATCTTCTTTTGTTTTCTTTTGCACTTTTGACTGAGCTCCACACACACACACACACACACACACAATCTAAATTTTTTTTTTAATCTAGAATTTCATATCTCTGATTTTTTTAAATATATATTTTATGTAACAAATACTTTTTGTCAAACTAATTAATTCTCAAGTGTTCTTTATCAAAAGAAACAACACTTTCTAATAATATATACTAAATGTATTTATAATGCATTTATAAGTTCATTCATTCATACATTTTGTATGAGGAAATGAAATAAATTACATTTAATAACCTTTAAAAACTTGTATATAGTATAAATACATTATTAATTGTTTTTTTTTTCCTATTCTTAATGAATTCTACTGTGAATGTGAAACTAAGGTAGAGAATTGTGCTCTCAGTGTGTAATATTACTTTTTTTTTTTTTAAGTACAATATCGTTTCTTGTGTGAGTGTGGTGAGTTTTACAGTCCAACACTGCCACCAAGCGGCATTTACAGGAACTACACCCTGACTGAAGCACTAGCTCAGATATCATCTGACAGTTTTACAGGCTCTTCCCTAATTACAGCAGGATGAAGTGATCATGTGCTCCTAATAGATAAATCTGTTCTACTCACTCCACCCAAAGCGCTGCACCCGAGAGCGAAGAAGTGCATCCAGTCGACCTGCGCGCTGAAGTTCCCGAGCGTGAGCAGTGTGTCGAGCTGTTCGGCTGGCAGACACAGGCCTTTCCACTTCTGCTCCAGCTCTTCTTTACCAACGTTCTTCTTGGATGAAAGCTGCAAAGAAAAAAAGGGCGTCGTATTTTCATTCAATTTTTCAGTTCGGTTTATTTTATCTGTGTGGCGCTTTTAACAATGGAAACGTTGCCACAAAGCAGCTTTACAGAAAGAAATCGATTCAAATTAAGTTAAAACAAAATAAATTGTAAATATGTGAATTTATCCGTAATGAGCGAGACAGAGGTGACGGTGGTGAGGGAGAAACCTTGAGAGGAACCAGACTCAGAAGGAACCCGTCCTCATTATAAATCATTCCCTTCGGTAACTGTGTACTACATGGACAACTAGTGCAGTGTGTGTGTGTGTGTGAATTCAGTACACGTGTATTAAACGTTAACTGTGTGATAATCCACCTGTAACAGACAAACCTGTTTATGAAGGACTTTGAGGAGACCTGGAGTGAGTGCACTGTCCGTCTTCTGTGTTTTTCCAGATATTTCCAGCCTGTCTTTGACGGGAAGAGGTGCACCTTCTGACAGCGCTGTGAAATAGCTGAAAAAGACAAATAGCAAAGGCATGATGGCCTGGGCATCTGTTTAACGAGAGGCAGGAGGAGTACTGTTTTATATATGTATATATATATATTAAGTACAAAAAAAGTTTCAGTGTATATTAAAGTATAAACACATTTTATAAAAACTTTCGAAACGCTTTCACATGAAATAAACAGAGTAAAGTCACTTTTCCAGTTGCTGTTTCAGTTCAAATTGACTTGAAGAAAACGAAAAGTGAAACTGGTTATCACCTGGTTACTGGGATCTCAGATATATTTTACAAATATTACAAAAAAAAAAGTGTTGTTTATTAAAAGTGTTGAAACAATGAACATTTTGTCATTGAATTAATTAGATTCTTGAACAAAAGTACTGTTATTAGTGTTTGTTATACCACTTCTTATATCCTGGACTCTGATTGGTGCAGCTGCAGATCACAGGATTATATTATATTCACAGGTTTATATTAATGCGCTCGTTTTAATACGTTATCGTTTCTATAGTAACAGCTCGTTCACAGGGACAAGTTTTCTGTAAGGAGAAGTTTATTTAACGTTTATGGAAGGAGTCTCCAGTGTCAGTGCTTTGTAACAGTCAGAGTTAGAGCTGTAAGTTTTCGACACTTTGCGGTTTCTCAGTAACACGACAAGCTGCGTTTTTATTTTATTTTTATTTTTTTTGTGTGTCTTATTAACTTGAAGAGAGAGAAAAGAGAGAGGCTGGTGAAGGAACGACTGTTTATAGCTGCTATAACGCAAGTGAGAAATTAGACTAACGTTCGTTAAAACACTCAGGAATGTGCTGTTATAGGAAAACAATCAACTTTGCGGTGGTAAGAGGAGCTCTGCTTCAT
Organism: Pangasius sanitwongsei; assembly: GCA_037576675.1. Taxonomy (NCBI): domain Eukaryota; kingdom Metazoa; phylum Chordata; class Actinopteri; order Siluriformes; family Pangasiidae; genus Pangasius; species Pangasius sanitwongsei. Next base: position 18,417,103 of record CM075024.1, read on the forward strand.
CACACCACACCGGTGTTGAGTATTTTCCTGTAACAGCGTGACACAGAGTGGTTTATTTCTCTACAGTGTAGGCTGCACGTTTCTCTTTCTTTAAGTCTGGGTTGTCAGGAAGAAGTAGTAGTAGTAGTGATTCTTTGCTTGTCTACGTAACGTTACAGAATTCCTGACTCCAGACTGGATCATTCCTGAGGAATTAGAGCCGTGAAGGCGAAGGGTATCAGACTCACGCAGCAGACCACTGCAGCACATCTGGCGGCTGTGTCCTAATAGCAGCTTTAGTGAACTGTTTGAGGATGTCGGGCAGCTCGGGCGGGATGTTGATCTGCTCAGCGCAGTACATCCTGTCCGGAAGAGGCATAACTTCTGTCCTGAGGTGAAGTAAAGAAAAAAAAAAAAAAACACACACAACTGTAACTGTACATTAATGATGTCCAGACATCAATTCCAAATGCAGATCACATCCCATGTACTCTAAAGCCTCTCGTATTCCTCGGGTTGGTGTACTTTTACCAAAAATTCTCTATCTCTGATATCTAGCTGCGTAGGTTTATATTAATGTCCCTCTTACCAGAGCTTGTTTTAATGAGCTGCTGAAGGGTGTTAAAGTCGCTCGGCCTCTCGTTTTACACGTTTGTGCGTTTGTTTGTTTGTTTGTTTGTTTGTTTGTTTGTTTGCTGCCTTGCTGTCTGAATGTGCTGTTTTGTGTCGTGTTATCATTTAGGATATATCTCTTACTGAAAATAGCCATGAAGTACATGACAAGCTAAATGTCTAATGACTTCTAAGCATCTTGTGTGATTTTAAAATATAACAAAACGCTACATTTATTTGAAAAAGCACCTTCTTTACAATATAAACAGACTTACTAACACTATAGATAACACTATGTGTCTATAGACTATGTATCTCTACAGATATTTACTCATGGTAACTGATATTATTTTATTAAAACCAAATATTTACTGTGGAAACTCAGATTTTACAGGATTATAGAATTACTGTTCAAAAGCACTCGTTTAAACCCTAGATTTTATTTAGATGTCATCAGATTATATAAAATACATTTAAAAAAGTTCTGAAAGGTTCTGAGAAGTTTTGAAATGTTTTTATTTTATTTATAATTATATTCAGAATTGTAAAATATAAATAAATAAATGAATAATTTTCATATGACCCGCTAAAGGGCAACGCTTGTCTCTGATTGGTTGCCCTGAACTCTCTGTGAACCAATCAGTGCGCTTTCTCTTAATTTCCGCATTTTAATGAAGAAAAATCCCTGAAACATGACAATGGACGCCGGCTCTGGAGGGTTAAATGCAGACTGAAGTCATTTATTTCATTAATTATTTATTCAACAATTAACTTTTATAAAACAGCAAACTGGAAATCTATGTAAATAAATGTTTTTACCCCCAAACCAGCTACGATTAGCCAGTTAGCATGCCTAAAGCTAGCTGTTAGCCAACAGCTGTCATAAAACCGACTGCTAATCTAACACAGTTTAAGAAAACTTACCAAACTTCAACAAGAAGACAAAGATTTTGTTCAGGATAAATTGCGGATTGTTTGTTTGTTTGTTTGCAAATTTAAATGAAATGCAATCAAACTGCCTTTATAGCCTACTAAAGGGAGCGTGTCCCTTGTTTCTATAGCAACGGAGTTTATATACACCGTCTCCTAGAAACGATGAGGTCACTGACGTCACGGTATTTTTTTTTACTAATAAAGTTTAATAAATAAACAGATATACAAGGCAAATAAATTATTGTTTTGTGTAATAATATACAATAATATAGAAAAGCAATATTTAAATATTTACTAAATTATATTTTAAAAAGTAACAAGCATTGTATTTTCGCATTGTGTGTGTGTGTGTACTATTACGCCATACATTCCATGAGAGGTTGCTGTAAATATTTTGCCTATTTTTTTTTTTACTAAAATTATAAATAATATGAGAAGGCAAATCTCATACTGCTAAACGGTACAGAATATTAATTTACACTTACAGGCTTTTATTGTTTGGTACTGCGCATGCGCAAGCGCCATGTTCACGGAAAATATCGCGAGAACACAAAGTCTGTGTGCACCAATCAAATCAGTCCGTGCTCCATCAGCGACCGCCCGCAAACATGGCGGACTACAAGGAGGCACCTTTGGCGACTCGGCCAAAAACATTAGAGCCGGCGGAATATTTTAATGTTTCTCCCGAATATCGCCGGGCGGAGGAGCAGCGAGGAGCGTTCAGAGCCCGACTGAAGAGAGAATATCAGATGCAGCTGAATAATCCTCTGCGGAAGGAGCTGATTGTGAGTGCGGAGGGGAGAACTGGGGGTTAGCCAGCTAGCTTGCTAATTAGCGTAGGTAAATAAAAACATATAACAAATAAAAACGGCGAGAAATTGTGCTGCGTTCTTATGTATTTTGATTTAAGATTAGTGGGTTGTTTTAGCGATAATTTGGAGACGCATGACATTTATAGAAAGTATAAAATAATGAAGTTTACTCAGTAAGCAGAGAGTGACCTTGGTGCTAGTTTGCCTGCTCGCGTTAATAACAACGGAGTTATTAACAGTTAGTTCACTATTCAGAGTATAGAGAGAGAGAGAGAGAGAGAGAGAGAGATAGATAGATAGATAGATAGATATTTCCCGTGTCGCTGCATTTGCACCCAGGTCTGTTGCCAGTCTTTTCAGGGGAAAGTAGGCAATACATGTTCAAAAAGTCGCTAGAAGTCACCAGATGGCGTCATTGCCTCATTTGCATATTCATTACTCAATATGATTATTTGCATATTAAGCACAGCTGCACAAATTAATTATTTACAAAAATACTATAGTTTAGAAATGCAGGAATGATTACAGATGGAATAAGTAGCTTTTATTACGGTAAACATTACCAAGAAAAGAGTTAAAACCCCACTGGGGTTTTGGACTATCTAGGAAAATCAATCCGTTTATTAAATCGGCAGTTTAAATAATCTGATCGTATGACAGTTACACATTAATGTCGTGTTTGTTTTTCTCCTGCAGGAGGACCCGGCCCTCACGAGGTGGACGTACACCCGTACTGAGATGTATAATCACTTCAGACCAACACCGAAATCCTCCCTGATCGCCGGTTTTTTCGGAGTCGCTCCACTCTTCATCTTGTACTACATCTTGAAGACTGACCGCGTAAGCTGTGTTTAAAACACGAGACAATGCCAAGGCTATTTTCTTGTCTTTAAAACCTTCTCCAGGTGCAAAGAAATGAAAAACATTTGCACCACAGTGTGGCTGAATTCTCAAATCTGATTGGTCAGAAGGTGTGCAGTGTAACAGCGTGGCTCGGACCGTCGTTCCGGCCGTAACGCGAACAGCAGGTTTATAAGAACGTTCTTGCTCTAATCTGTTATCGTTTCTATAGTAACAGCTCGTTCATGGGAACTTGTACAGCGGACGGTCCACATAATCTAAGACTAATAATAATAAAAAAACGGATTAAGAAGACGTATATCTTTAAACAAAAAAAAAAAAACTGATCGTTGATGTGGTGACATTTTTTGATTAGATGAGATTTATTTAACGTCTATGGAAGGAGTCTCGGTTGTAAGAGTTTCATTACAATCACAATGCTTTAAAGCTTTCAGGACAGAGGAGTTTACGCTTTCTGGCTTCTTGTTAAAATGCTAATCTGTCGTTTGGTATCTGTAGTAGTGAATTATCTGTAGTCTGTGCTTAATTTGCCTCTGACTGCAGACGAAAGAATGAAGACTCTTTGTTTTCAGTTAAGCAATTTCTTTCTGCGCGTTTCTTCTGCGCGTTTCTTCTTCTTTGTGCTCGAGCAAAACTGTGTGTCTCGTTTTATACACACACTGTTTGTCGCTTTTATTCATAGACGAATGAAGTGCAGTGTAATTTTGACTGAAATGACACAAGATTTTACAAAACCAGGGCAACATCTTCTCAACTACAGCAGTTCCATATAAAGTAACAGATGAAATTGGGTAACAGTTATCCCAAGGGCTTTGCATCTCAAAATTTTCAGATAACGAGTTAAAATAATGATGAAAATACTTCTGATTGGCCGTCGCTAATCGCTGCCAGGATTTGATTGTGTATCATCGTGGGTTTGGTCAAAGAGCAGCTTACGAGCTCATAGTGCACTTTTCAATCCTCTACGACGTTTAGTTCCAAACACGCAGTCTGATTGGCTGAAACTGTTTCCGCTGTCATTTAATCATCAGCATTATCTTAGCAAATATCTTGGCTTTGTGAGTGAGAGATGGTACCAGGACCTGAGACAAGCTGTGGGAATTTATAGCTTAACAATACAATATTTATTTATAATATTTATTTACATTCCTAGACCTTATGTCTCGTACTTCAGTTCTTACTGACAGCAGATAGTGGGATTATAAATCAGATGCAGGAGAGTAAAGACAAACAGTACTAAGTGTGTTGAAAGGAAACGTTCTGCATGAGCAGATCCGAGAAACCGCAAAGATGTCCTGAAGATGTCGGAAGACTTGGCGTTAAACTTAAAGCTTTAGCTCTGACTGTTACAAAGCGCTGACACTGGAGACTCCTTCCTTAAATGAGTTGTTAAATAACCGTCTCCTTAGAGAGACGTTTGTCCGCCGTACAAGTTCCTGTGAAAGAGCTGTTACTATAGAAACGATAACGTATTAATATAAACCCGCGCTACTGTCAGAGCTGCTGTTATAGAAAATTAATCAACACCTTCTGACCAATCAGAGTCCAGAACTCAACAGCACTGTGGTGTAATTAAATTTAAATAAAAGGCGTGAAATGTTTCATCTGTAAGGGGATAGCTGTGATGCGTTCGTGTGATGTACCGTGATTAGTGTCTGTAGTAAGACTTTGGCGTTTAACGTTCACGATACCGTAACTGCACACGTGCACTTCGTATGTACTTGGATTCACGTGTTTCTCGTTATTCCGTGAGGTTTATGAGCACAGAGGAAGTGAAATTCTCTCGATTACTAAACGCTGATTCGTTTAATTCATGAAGCGTGTGCAGAGTTTGTACTCTAACACAGTGGTCTAAAGTTTGATCTTTTTTGTAATTTCAGGACAAGAGGGAGCAGCGGATAAAAGACGGGACGTACAAACGCCCCTTCAGACTCTCATACTGATCTCTGATTTGTATTTCAGGTTAAATCGTTGTCTCCGATTGTACATGTAACTATAAATAAAACTATTGATGAAAGAATTAGAGAAAGCAGTTTGTTCGTGATTAAATTTGATTTTATTGCAACTCCACATGTCTGTGCTGTAATACTTCGCCACTGCAGTTGGTATCTATCCATATATAGGAAGAGGATAATTAAACATGACTCATGGATAATTAACGGGGATAATTAAGGCTTCTCGCGCTCTGCACCGTGGCCTGTTTACATGCTGCCAGGTTTCCAGTTTGGGTTAAAATGTTTCTTCAGAGGCTCCCAGCATTTGTAGTAGCTCTTGTCCAGACGCTGGCACGTCTCAAGGCCCCACTTGGTGACCGCCATGCTGAAGGACGACTCGAACATGAAGGCCTGCGACAGAACAGGAAAAAAAATCACAGTTAGAAAATAATTTTCTTTGGGGCGTTAAAGGTAACTTTTTTTGTTATAAGCGGTCACTTATGGCCTCCAGACCACCAGAGGGCTCCATGTTTTTTTAAAATAGATATGCAAAAAAACCCACCATCATTTATTGGAAAGGTTTCTACAAGGAAAAGGAAAAAATTGACCGAAAACACAGGTAAGAAATGAATGCTAATTAAATGGATTTAATCAATTTCTCTGCTTTTGCATGAAAATAAAAATGTAAACCAATAGAGGCTGGTATCAAGAGAGTAAAACGCTTGTTATTCTAGCTATGACAATGCTAGTCTGTTGGCTCGTCCAAAATAATGGAGTGTTAATCCTGTTCCTTGTTGCGTATAAAATCATGACTGTGGTGTGGCTGAGTGGCTCTGAGTATGTTGTCTTTTAGGGCCTCAAATGTTCAGAAATGGACAGTGTACAAATGAGCTAAGGTAAAATGGGAGGCAGAAGATTGGACACGCGGTCACTGCCTAGTGTCGAGTCGGAGCTTGTTAAAGAGCTGGACTTTGATGATTTGGTGGACGAGTATTTGTGGTAAAAAGCAAGAAGAAGCCAGTGGCCTAAGGAAAGACGTTGGTTAGATTCCTGCTCACAGGTCTAGGATTTACTGATACTAATGTTTGAGTGTTTGTGTGTACCATGGTTCCCTCAGCGACTCTCTCGGGTTTGAGCTTGGCCGTGCTGTTCTTCTCGAAGCAGTCAGCGTCGGGGCCGTGAGGGGTCATCATGCTGTGCAGACTCGCTCCTCCGGGCTGGAAACCACCTTCCTTCGCCTCATAGTGACCCTTGATTAAGCCCATGAACTCGCTCATGCAGTTCCCTTAAACACACACAGGGGGTACTGTAACACAACAATCCGGCCTGGTGGCGGAGTGTAACCTGAATGTTCTGGGGTCATGTTCACACACACACAAAAAAAAAAAAAAAAAAAAAAAAAAAGAGTTGACGTAAGAGTTGAGCATACTGTGGGACACTAAAATGTGCTTTTTTATTATGTGTAATGGACGACGTGTGGAGAAGAATGTTTCAAGCATGAGATATTAAAAGGATTCACACACCAAAGCAAAAATAAGTATTTTAATGAGTATATTTCAGGACAAGTGCTGTAGAGGTTTAGTTTAGGTTTTATCTGAAACACACACATTTCATCTGTGTTAAAAATATCTTTTTTTTTTTTTGCATATTCCCAATCATGGAATCAGTAAGATTTTTGTGAACGTGACGCCCGATTCTCATGTGTAAATCAGCTCTTCAGACTTACTGTGATAGTACGGAGGTCTGAAGGTGTGGTCCGCGACTCCCCAGCGAGGTGGAAAGATCACAAAATCAGCAATGGCGACACCGGGCCGAGTGGATTTGGCCGTCAGGACGGTAAAAATGGACGGATCCTGAAAGAGAGCGCATCAGAAATATATCAACTTCTAGAAGAATAAAGTCATGGAGTCGGCTGTGACGTCCAGATGGAGGACACTGGGTACATAACCAAAAGGTGTTTTCAATATTTTATTGAATCCTGCCTACAAAGGTGAGATGGAAATGCATTATGGGTAAGCTCTGCTCTGCTCTGCTCCTGGAGCCTCATTTATAAACTTGTAGAATATTATTTCAAATGTGGATATACAACTTTTTTCTACAAACGATCTCTTCCACTAGAGAAGGATTTCACATTTCCTGATATAATGGATTACATTAGGGGGATTATTTAGTATTAATCAATCAGGTACGTCAGGAAACATTTACTTTAGCATTGTTCATGTTTCCCCCGTTTGGCCATGAAACGCACACACGTGAATGTTTATATGAATACGTTATTGATTTTATAGGAAGTGCATTAGCTAGCTACATTAGTTATCTTGGAAGGACACAAATAATAATAACACGAATAAAACTAAACTGAATTTCGCACCAACTCCATTTATTACACGATCCCTCTGCTTTTCAGTTGCTTTCCCTGATGCATGGCACAAGCCGAGAAAAAGTCACATGTCTGTGTGAGGAGATGCTCAATTAGATGAGATTTGCCCCTGGGGTCAGGAGGTTGCTGGTTTGAATCCCAGCTGGGCCTTTTGAATATGAGCACTGAAGGTGCGGGAATAGAAAAGTCTGGGGGTATCTGGGTAATGGTCTGGTGCCATGAACTGTAGCTGGATTATGAAAATGTTAAAAAAAAAAAAAAAAAAAAAAGTGATAGTGTTTCTTGCTAGCTCATGACCTACCTCATCCATGCTCTGGCTTATAAAGACGACTCAAGTTTCAAAATTATTAGTATCAAATTCCAGTATAAAATACCTGGAATGGGTTCTGCCTGGAATCTACCATAATGTTGACACCGATCTAACGATGCAATACAAGCCCGAGTTTGGGATTATAAGGGAAATAAAGTGAGGAAGATGAGAACTGACTGCTATCAATGGCTACGATGCTTTAGCTAATTATATGTTGAGTGCTGAAGTCAGCTACTTATACACCCAAAATTCTTCTTTGTTTCATGAACCTGAGTCATTTCTTAAGCCAGATGTACATTATACAACCTCTAGCTGTGTCTCTGGGTGGAACAGTGGTTAAAGTCATGGCTCTAGGTGGAGGTTTTTGGGTCGAGCCTCGGGTGTGGTATGTGAGATATGAGTAATAGCTCTAACTATGACTGCTAATTAACAAAAGACCTATGAGTATGTGCCTCCATATGCTTGTATTTGGAATCGATTTGTGACGAGCCAAATGACCGCTTCTCTCTGGTGTGTGTTGGTTAGCGGTGACCTCATAGATCTCATACACCTGAGCTTCCTGTTACTGAGCGAAACTATGGGGAAGTGGAGACTGCTGAACCTCAACCATCTCCTCATCCACTAAAGGTTTCAGTGTCAGCGCGTTTCAGCGCACATTTATTAAGCCAAAAGTCCAATAAGCAAGTGTGTTTCCTGTTCTGTGTTGGTGTAGTGGTTAGCATCATAGCCTTTAATGCTGGATGTTCCTGGTTCAAGTTGCTATTCATTTGCATTAGTTTAGGATTTAAATATTAAAAAAGTGAAAAGTTCTAAAAAGGACTTTGCAAGTGTGAGATCCTGTGGCTCAATGGGATGAGCTTTGCCTCTGGGTTGTGAGGTTGCTGGTTCAAACTCCGGGCAGGTCTCCAGGATGTGAGCGTGGAGGTTTCAGGAATTAACGGCTGGAGGGCGTGACCTGAGAGGTGGGGGGGTAATATCCGGGCAGCTGCCCCCCCAGAGTCCAGGGAGATGAACACAGTGGGTTATGGAGCTTGAAGAAAGAGTGTCGACTTAGTTTTGCATATATAGGGAGTGCTGTTTAAAAACTATCACCCACACTTTTTTTTTGGGGTTCTTCAACTATGAGGGTCACCAGCAACCCTTTCTCCACACCTTCTCAAGGTACTGAGTGGAGGAACGAGCCAGACTCGAACCAGCAACCTCTGGGTTCAGCGGCAAGGCTTTTACCACAAAGCCATCAACTCACACACAAAGCAGCTGGTGTTGTAGTGCTTTTGTCTTTTAAAATGATAACCACAAAAAAAAAAAAAAAAAAAAATTAAATCTTCTCTCATCGTGGCTGGCAGGTCATGAGCTGAAACAACTTTCCGATCGCAGCATGTTACTTCATGCAACCTTGGGGTAGGACAACAGACACCTGCCCATCCTTCACACCTCACATCTCAGCCGTAGTGAATGGATTTTACTCACGGCGTGATCGAACGCTACGCAGTTGATGACCATGAAGTTCTCCAGGTTGTATTTGTAGGGAGCGTAGTTTCCGTGCCACGCCACCACGTTAAAGGGTGAAAAGTCCTGCAAAACAAGAGCGTTTAAACGCATGGAGCGCGAACATGGCCTCGATTTACAGGCCTCATAACAGAAATGTCCAGCATCATCGTCCACCTTTATTCCTCAGGTTCTTTTTCTGACATCCAGTTAAACTTTTTACAAACTTCTTTTATTTTTACTTCACTGTGATTGTTTAAAAAAAAGGAAAAAGCATTTCAATTTTTTCTTTCCTTGCCTTTGTCTGTCTGTGTTTCTACTGGCTTTTCTTTCTTTCTTTCTTTCTCCCAGTTTGTTCCTGTGTTCCTGCATTTTCTTTTTTCCTCTCACACTTTCTTTCTTTCTTTCTGCTTTTCTTACACTTTCTTGCTCTTCATTTTTCTTACTCTTTTTTCTCGTTTTTTGTTTGTTTCTTTCTTTCTTTTCTAACTTTCTCTTTTTTCCTCTCACATTTTCATTCTTACTTTCTTGCTCCTCATTTTTGTTGTTCCTTTTTCTCTTTTTCCTGCTTTTTTATTTATCCTTCCACCTTTCTTTCTTTCCTTCATTCATTCTTTCATGCTTGTTGATTATCCCACCTGTCCATATTACACAAAATTATATATATATTTAAAATTATAAACATAACAAAAAAGTAAAGTTATACGATTTTAAAACTTAGATTTCATTATGTTGCTACTTCATCGTTGTTGGGATTCCAGGTTACCGTGTGGTTTAAAACATTTAAACGATTACTTTATTTTTTTTAACACATCCAGTTAATGCTCTGAGTAAAACTTTCACTTTCTGTTCTTTTTTTTTTTTAACAAACTTCTTCTATTTTCCTGCCAGGAATGAAATTGTTAAGTGGTTTTATAGTGGAGATATTTCTTCATTGTGATTGTTAAAAAGAAAAGAAGAAGAAGAAGAAGAAAAAAAAAAAAAAACAGCAATTTTATAAAGTCCTCTGCTGAAAATGTTGTCGTGAAGAGACGGTGAATGGTGGCTGTAAAATCAATATAATTCATTACAGCCAAGACTACCTGCAGTCCTGACCCTCGTTCTTCTCACACTCACACACACACACACACACACACACACACACACACACCGAGAACTTAAAGCACAAACACAAATAAATACACACTTAAAGAGCAGTGTGTATGTGTGTGTGTGTGTGTGTCTTTTTCTCTTATTTTTCCTTTTTTTTTCTTTTTTTTTTTACTGTTACATACATTCTCACAAAGACATTCTCTCCTCACACCCTGGGAGCTTCCTGGACCCTGAGGTTTGTAATCTCACAGACATTACTGCTCGCAGGATAACTCCACCAGACTTGATTAAAACAGAGAAAAAAACACTCATACACACAAAACACCAACAGATTGGCCCAGTCAAGCAAATAATAAGTTAATTCGAGCAATTTCAGCGCTCAGCTGGAGAGCAGAACAGCGGGACGAGACAGCAGCGTCTCCCCCGAGACGGCGTCCAACAACCTCGAAAAGGAAGGAGAGACAGTGGACGAGTTCTGCCTCACAAATAATAATAAGAAGAAGAAGAAGAGGAAGAGGAAGAAGAAGAAGAGGAAGAAAAAATCCCACATCATGATGTCTAATGTATTGTAATGAAGAACGATCCCATCCCTCTGATGGTAAATAAATTTCTCCCATCACACATCGATCCAATTACACACGCAACAGGAAGCTCGAGGAAATCATTCCCGAGGAAAATGTGTTGAAACGAAAACTCAACTCAGGAAATAGTTTCCAGATGGAAAGACTGACGCAGTGAAAACACTGACGATTCTGATGTTCTATAATTAAACGTAATTATAACCGAAGGATTAGTGAAGATGGGAGCTCACTGATCCTTTATCACCAAAAATAATGAAGAAAATAACAGATAATGTGAAGAATAATAATAATAATAATAATAATAAAAATAATAAGCAAAATAATTAGGTTTTTTTTAACCAGATGATTTAAAAACAGGTTTTGGGGAAAGAAGAAGAAAAAACTCTCTTATTATTCTTAGAATCATTTTAACTTATTAGTATTAATTACATCATATAAATATAATACATTTATTAAAGTATACATGAACTGCATTCCAAATATTTTTTAGTGAGAATTAAGAAATCTACTAGTTGTTTTAATAAAATGTATATTATTTAACAAATATTTAAGTGGTTATGATGAAATCTACTAATTAATTAATAGATTTTTCTTCCATTTGTAAGTTTACAGTTTGAATTGCTTTTGTCACTGATGATGTCATTAATTAACTCCTGTTTTTTAATTAATTACATCATATATTGTAATCATTAGAATTCAATTCGAACTGTGTTTCAAATATTTTTAGCGAGAATTTTAAAAAACTGTGTGGTTTTGATAAAGTTCCTAATTATTTAAAACATGTTTAAGTTTAAAGTTTTTTTCCTGAATGTCTGTCAAACTCACGCTGATGATGTCACAGTGCGCTTCAGAGCCGACCAATCAGCAGCTTGGCTTTAAATTCATGTTGTTCCTTCTTCTTTCTCTTTTTCTTTTCCAAACATTGCACTTTTTCATTTCTCTTCTTTATTTCATCATCTTTCTAATTTTTTTCACTTTCTCTCTCACATTTTCTTCTCTTTTACTCTCTTTCCTTCCTTTGGAAATTATTTATTAATACTGGCTTACCTCACACTCTTTCTTTCTTTCTTTCTTTCTTTCTTTCTCACATTCCTTCTTTTTAAGAAAAAGGCCAATAAACATACAGTAACATTAATTTCCAGGTGATATTTGTGAATTTTTTGTATAAATTATCACATCATATCATCTAAAAAAGAAATATTGTTATATGGACTACAGAATGATACATTTCAGGAAATTACCCTTTGAACATTAAAACACCTGCTGAATGTGTACCTGAAAAAAACAAACAAAAAAAAACTATATTTATTGAAGGGGGGTAAAATTATAGATATGAAATATTTCTGCAGTAACTGTTCACTTCTTTTTCCATACTGCAGAAGTATGAAAGTTTCTGATACTGAAAGATCTAAAAAAATGTCTGAAAATATAAAAACAACTGGAAGCAGAATGTGTGTTTTTGCCTGCGGTGCCTGATTTAAAAATAAGTCTTGCTTATTGCAGTTAAGGGTTAATGCATCTTTCTGAAACCTGTCACATTTAAACTCTCAACATTTTGTTCACGAGTACAGAAGTTCAACCCCTGAGCTGCCACGACGGATGTTACAGCAGTAAAGTACCTGCTGACAGGAGAAGAGCTTCCCCTGGTACTTGTTGATGATGGTGTAACCGCTGGCAACGGTGCGATCTTCAAACCAAGCCACAGGAGTCAGGAAGTCTCGAGGATTAGCGAGTCCGTTAGCTCCTGAAATACGGCACAGGAGATATTAATAAACTTCTATAAAAAAAAAAAAAAAAAAAAAAAGAAAAGAATCAGAGGATGGAAGTGATACCTATGGGTCCGAGGTCCGGCAGCTCGAAGTGAGCACCATAGACCTCCAGGACATAACCTCTGGTCTCTCCAAACACGTCCACGCTGAAACGCATCCCGTGCTAAAGCATAACAAAAAGAACATAAGAAATAAATAATGTTTTAAAAGATGTTACGCAAACAATAAAACACAGCAGTGTGTCATTTTTCTTCCACCACATCAATTTGCTAACTATTACAATTTTTATTTATTAGAGAACGACACGTTGCACCTTTTATCCATTTATCGTTACATTCAGTGTCGTGGGACGTCTGTGAAACGAGTTAGTTCCTGTTCTCACTTACGTTATAGCAGCTACAAACAGGCGTTCCTTCACCAGCCTCTCTTTTTCTCTCTCTTGAAGAATTAGACAAAAAACGCAGCTTGTCATGTTACTGAGAATCCGCAAAAAAAAAAGCGCAAACTCCTCTGTCCTGAAGATGTCGGAAAACTTCAAGTTACAGCGTTACGTCTGACACTGGAGACTCCTTCCATAAATGTTACATAAATTATAGAAAGCTTCACCACATCAGTGATTTCTTTTATCTGCCATACGAGTCCCTGTGAATGATTACTATAGAATTACTATAGAAACAATAAAGTACCAGGACTGGTGCGTTACTATAAACGTGTGATCTACAGCTGCACTACTGTCAGAGGAAATGAATCAACACCTTCTGACCAATCAGAATCCAGAACTCTACAGCGCTGTGGTGTAAGAATAAGATTCTGACCCACCTGAATGACGCAGATCTCATTCGGCTCCACCATCATCTTCCCGAACTCGGTGGTGACCAAGATTTCACCTTGTTGTGGCACTAAAACAAACATCATACAGCAAACATCAGGATTAACACGAGACCCACCTCTAGATCATCCAGCAATGAAGAAGAAGAAGAAGAAGAAGAAGAAGAAGAAGAAGCCATTACAGGTCCATGAGTGATCCTAGCCTCAATAAAGGAAACACAGATGCATTATGGGAACGTACCAATGAGGAAATCACCATCCGAGTTCTGGAAGCACCTAGAAATGAAAACAGTCATGTGATTTTCCTGTTATTTCTAATATTTTTGTAGAACGGACTCAAATTTCAACCTTTCTGTAGCTAGGAACATATTTCAATGATTCGTTTTAATAACATAATCCTGCTATTTATACATAAATGTCCACATTCTCATGTCAGCGCTATATATTGGAGCTGTAAGAGATTTTTAATCCCCGAACCTTCCACCAAAAAAAAACTGCATGTATTTTAAATAGCTTTAAATGTTTTGCATCACATTAACATCTCTTTCACCAGTGTTTATTAGGGGTCCAAGCACCAAAGGTGATGGTTCCCTATTGCTCTGGTAGGATTTTTATTTTTAAAAATTCCAATTAAATTCAAGATCATATCATATATTAAGTTATTGAGCTTTAGAGTATTTATTGTAACACATTACTCACAGGAATTTCTACTATTAGAGCAGCGAGGATATTAATCCGTACTAGAGAACAAAATCACATGACCTTTTTTTTAAGCAGTTTTAGCATCACTTCACATCACTAGTTTCCTGTTTCCTTCAGAATCAACGATACAATGGTGTTATTAGTTTTTAAATCTCTTAATGGTTTAGCGCCTTCATTCATTCTCTGAACACCTGATAAACGATGTTTTAAAGTCCACCATGGCTTAAGATCGTCGACTGCAAGCCTGCTCTGTATAATACATATGAAACTTAAAAAGAAGCAGCTTTTTGTTTTAATGCACCATCCAAAAATATATTTTATTAGCTTTTATTATTTGCCTTTATTAGTATACTTTTATTGGCACTGTACTTTTACTTTTATATTTTTTAATTATTGTACTTTTACACTTTTTTAAAAAAAAAAAAACTATTTTATTATATATTTTAAATTTTTGATATTATTTTTTTTTTCCTGTCACTGCTGTTAGTTATTGAGTTTTTATTATTTGCTATTTTGCGGTTTTATTTTTTATTACCTTTCTTGTGTCTTTATTCCTCTGTTTTTTAATTCACACTGTAAAGCATGATGAGCTGCCTTTTAAATGTAAATATAAAAAGTAAAAATAAATAATATATTTTAAAAAGTGCTATTATTATTATTATTATTAGACTAAACGCATTTAAAAACGAATTTTTAATGAATTTTAATATAATAAGAAAGTAAGAAATTCACAGGTCTGTAGTGATGCATGATGTTCAGAGCCACAGTAGATATGCAGTAAACTCTGACCTGTCAATCATCGACGTGTTGCAGGTGTATATGTGGATGGCGATCCCATTGCGAGATTTCGAATCTCCGGCACCACAGATTGTGTGCAGACCCTAAAACAAAAATAATTAAACCCTGAACACACACACACACACACACACACACACACACACTACTGTGTGGCTGAACCACAAGAGGGAAGCGTTTGCCTGAATCGTACCTCTACAAAATCCACCTTCTTCTCCAGCGCTTTGGTGATGATAAACGGCATCCACCGAAGCTTTAAAAAAAAAAAACAAAAACAAAAAAACATTGCCATGAAAAGCTCATGACTCGAGAAATTTGTAACCTGAAACTTACTGGAGTAAATTACTGATCTATAAAGATGCTTTAATTACCTGGTTGGGATCAGGTTCCACTTCATTCCAGTCATCAGTGAGGTTTCCACAGGTTATGGGAGTGAAGGGTTTGTGCTGAACAGAAGGTAGTATCCGATACAGCCAGCTGTAATCACATACACACACACAATCACACACACACAATCACACACACACTTCATTCACTCGCATGAAAATCGCATTACAAAAGCAGTCACGTTTAAATTAAACTCTTACTGGACTCTGATTACATAGATTCGGATGTTTGGATAATATTTCTGTGGTGCAAAAAGTCACATTTTTCTATTTAAAAACACTTTCTCGTTACTTCAAACTGATTTGTGGGTGTGGCTACAAATAATCTCACTTTGTGACGTCACAAAATGAGCTCCATGCCTTTGAACCAATCACGTTCAGTATGCAAAATATTAGCTCAGGGGCTCCCAAATGGGTCACGGGTCACAACGTGCTTTGCGATAGATGTCATAAGAGTAACACACAATCTCCTCTTCTGTTTTATTCATTTACTTTACTAATTAATATTATAAATATTGCTAACTGTAACGGTGATGCTGGATTATATTATATTGTAATTATATTATATTGCTATATTGTTTGTGCGACACCGTTTTAAAATGTTACATTTTGGGAGTCACATGCACATGAAATACACGACGTTGAAATGACGAGTGTTTGTGCTGTTGCTGTGTCTACCTCCACCAGTTCCTCGACAACATCGAGTGACTCTGACTCAGTCGAACAAGAGAAGTCATGAAGACGAACACGAATGTATGCTGAAACATCTATTAAACATGGATTTCCAATAACGAAGAGAAACCAAAACGCCAAGGCGCGGAGTCGCAGAAGATTCAGGATGGGCAGAAATGATGGGAGCCACTGAATTAGCGTAAAACAACACAGAACCTAAAAACCTTTAGATGCAGAATCTGTAGGCTAATCTTTTTATCTAGCCAGATAACTTAGTTAATGTTAGTGATGAACAAAATCTTAGTTGCGGTAGTAATGTTATAGATTCAGACGGTTTTGCTGATGTAAATCAAGACACTGATACTGAAACCCAACTCGTGTCCATCCGAGGCTAACTGGCTAGCTATGAAAGACGGACAAAGTCACGTGCATTGATCCGTCATGGCGTTTTTAATCAGACTAAAGAGGTGGAGAAATTCTTACGATATTTTGAGGCATATCTTGAATGTCAGGAAATATACTGACCACTTTATTATTTTATGTATATATATATATATATATATATATATATATATATATATATATATAGTTGCTATACCTTCTCTTATTGGTTCCTCGTGGGCAAGTGAAGGCCGAGCCTGAGAGCTGCTCAGCATACAGTCCATACGGACACACCTGCGGACTGTTCTGGAAAAAATAATAATTATAGCACTTTTAACAATCGATATTGTCTCTACGCAGCTTGACAGAAATTCAGGTCTAGATCTAGACCAAGGAGCATCAAACTCATTTCTAGTAAAGGCCATGTTTCACTTCGTATATTGTGAAATGGGCGGGACCAAAAAAAAAAAAAAAAAAAAAAAAAGAAGTTTTGTGATCAACAACTCCTCTAAAATGTCTTTAGTGGTATTTATCTAAACGCACAAATGGATTGAACATAAATCACTTAAAAAACAGATGAACACACTACCATAAAAGGAAACGTTTTAGAAATTTACTATACAGTGTCTTACATAAGTATTCACCCCCCTTGAAGTGTCGCATGGTAATGTGGTGCAGTGTGGGTATTTTCAACATGTGGGTAGTTTTTAGGCTGTAAATTTTTGAAGCTTTGAACATTTTTTTTCTGAGGGATTGGGGTGGTTCATGGCCCTGAGTTTATCTCTCAGTTTTGTCCCCTGCAGTGGAATAACAGAGACTAGCTCTTGTTTTATTTCCTTTCAGTACGAGCCCTGATTCAGAAGTCACATGATGATGGGCCTGATCCTGATTAAAACCTTTATCTTGTCTTGTGCTTACGTTTCTAGACCATCTTCACTAAATGCATGACATGATGACACTGAACAAAATATGTGTGTCAGTGTTTTAGTTTTTTTTTTTTAAATAAAAGCACTGTGATTAAGGCAGTTACCTGGCCCTCAGGTAGAGCCCCAGGACAGCGAGGATCCTCTGAGGCGAACTCATTGCCAAAACCGCTCAGGTACTAAAGAGAAAAAGTGAAATGAAATGTAAAGTTGAGAAAATAAGACTTTATGCACACAACACAACGTTTGTAGAGGGTAAGGGGTTCAATAAATTTGAGCTGAGTCATGCTGGATCTGCAGTTGCAAAGGGGGCTGGACAAAGTGCACCAGACGAGGTAGAATATGCTGCGACAAGACAGTTGTAGTTATAAAAATAGTTTTGTTTTGTATGTTTTTTCCTCCACCAGACTATTTATAACACATCGTAAGCACAAATTTAAAAAAAAAGGAAACGAATGCACGTGATTTTCTGCGTCATGCAAACTTCATAGAAACTCACTAAAACGATTGCAACTTTAAAATGTTAATATATATATATATACATATATTTATACATATACACTACCCAGCATATGCCCTGATTTGCTTCCTGCACCGAGCTGAAAGTCCAGCGCGAGCACACAACATCTGGGCTGCTGCTGTTTTTCCTGCGTTCTGATTGGATAACCAGGAACGCCCCTAACCAAAGCCTTCACACGTATCACATATAACAATAAACACACACCGTGCAAGAACATTATGAATATTATTATGCGTTATTATTTCGCGTGACTCACCTTCAGCCCGGCCATCGCGCGCGCTTGTAAAGAAAAGTCGCTGAACTTTACAAAGAAACTGGAGGTAGTGTTTTTTAACAGCCTGAGACTTTGTCCCACCTCTCACATCAGCTCCAGAGAGAGAGAGAGAGAGAGAGAGAGAGAGAGAGGCTGAATTTTCTCAGTATGGGTTTAATTAAGCTCAGACTGCTGGTGACGTCAGCAGCTTTCTGGTGGGTGGAGAGGTTAGATGGTCAGTCGAGAGGTGCGCAAACAAATGTCTTTACCAGCAGCCAAGATAAACTCCGACAAACAGGACAGGACTTGATCCCAGTCACGTCTCATGAGACGTTTTTCGAGCATGAATTAAAGCTGGATGATTTCTTTACAAGTTAAATCGTGTTTAAAATAAAAATAAATAAATAGATAAATAAATAAAATATTCAGTACTGGTACATTCTGGTTCTTCAACATAAAAACATAAAAACGTCCAGCAGTGGTTCTTAGAAACAAACCATCCTCATTCATCCGTGATTGAGCAGGTGATATGTGAGGAGGTGTAGTGCTGTTACTGGAAAATAATCAACGTGATGAAGCGGAGTTACTGATACCACTCCAAAGCTGAATGTTTTCTTGTATAAAACCACGTCCTGTAGTGTTTTATTTCTTCTACACCGCAGCAATTTGCTACCGCTAGCAATTTATATGTATTAAAGATCTTACTTTCGTAATTTCACTACACATCGTGTTTGCGGTTACATTTAATGTTGCGGAACCTCCATGAAACAAGAAGCAGGTCAGTTCCTGTTCTCACTTACGTTATAGCAGCTGTAAACACTCGCTCCCTCACCAGCCTGTCTTTTTTCCTCTCTCTTTAAGTTAATAAAGCAAATAAATCACATCTTGAAGAAGCGTAAACTCCTCTGTCCTGAAGATTTCGGATAACGTACAGTTAGAGCTTTACCTCTGACTGTTACAAAGTGCTGACACTGGAGACTCCTTCTGAATTGGTCAGGTGTTGATGAATTTTCTAGAACAGCAGCTCGGACATTATTCCAGCTGCAAATCACAGGTTTATATTAATGCACTCGTTCTAATACGTTACAGTTTCTATAGTAACAGCTCATTCACAGGGACTCATCTCGTAAGGAGGACGCTCCACATAAACGAATTTAAAAACGTGTGGAATCATTGATATGGTGATGGTTTTTCTGCAAGAGATGTTTGTTTAACAGTTCTGGAAGGAGTCTCCAGTGTCAGCGTTTTGTGACAGTCAGAAGTACAAAAGCTGTAACTTTAAGTTTTCTGACATCTTCAAGACAGAAGAGTTTATGCTTTTTTGCGGTTTCTCAGTTTAATTGTCTTATTAACTTAATTAGAGAGAGAAAAAAGAGAGGCTGGTGAGCGAACGAGTGTTTATAGCTGGTATAACGTTAGTGAGGACAGGAACTTATTTGAGGACATTCCACAACTTAAATATAACTATAAATGGAAAAAAAATGTATGATGTGTCACGCTTTAATTTAAAAAAAAGTTGCAATTGTTGTCAAATTTCTGTGGTAGAAGAGGAATAAAACGCTTGTGATGTGCTTTATGGTGGTAACAGTAATTCTGCTTCATCACTCCACAAGACGTGCACTTCTCACTGACGAGCGTTTGCAAGGTGTTCCACAAATTTGTGAAAGTTTTTAATCGTATGAGCCTAAAAACATCTACAGGTCCTGTGTGACCTACACTTTCCGCTGTTTTGTACAATACAGTAGCTTTTCTCTGAAAGTGTGTGCTTATTGCGTATGATTTCCTCCAGTCTGTATGCATGAATCTAATATGTCAGAATTTCTATTATGCCTCAAGCCACATGCATCAGGTCCACTGCGGTACACGGTCCTCAATCCAGTACTGTTCAGTTCTGTTTCAGCTCTCGGCCAGGTAATCAGCAGCTCTTCAGCCCGTGATTGCCTGGTCTGTGTGTATCAGGAGCTGGCACCTGGGCTGGAACTGAACTTCTGGTGGTTATGCATTGAATTTCCCCTGCTGTGCTTTATTTATGCCTTTCATCATCATGCAGAATCAATTTTCCTCCTTCATTCCCCCCCACGCTATGCCCTTCGTGCCCTTCCCCTCGTCGTGTTCGGAGGTAAATGGGTCATTTGACAAAAAAAAAAGGAGAAAGGGGGGGAGGATACACCATTTTACTTTCAGAAAGCGAAATTTCAAACAATCTTTCTCGTCGGTTTTTGAATGGGTTCAGGAAAGAGACACTTTGATGGGACATTGTGTTGTGCAATCTCGGCCTCTGAAGAGATTTTCTTAAACATGTTTTGAGTGATGTGTCAAATCTGCTGGAGAAATGTGTAATATTTGTGTAACTAAAATGTCTAATAAATAGCACTTTGGTTCTTGTCTACACCTGAACAAAGTAACTAATCATGCATTTACTAGAAGAACAATTGTTGTTTTCGCTGTTGTTGTTGTTGTTGTTGTTGTTGTTCAGTCATAACAAAATAAAACATCATCCTGTAACCGTTTCTCCTTTTGTTGGAAAAAAAAAATGTAACAATGATTTTATAGTTTTCTTATCTGATTAGATATTTAATTCTATGATTGTTAAACAGGTATGTCATGTAGGCCTATAGTGCATATTATTAACTTAATTTTTTGATTGCTGTTACTAGAATAGACACATTTTGCACTCAGAAATGTTTACTGACATCAAGTTCAACCAAACTCATTTCATTTGCTTTTAAAACCTACAGTATCCTTAAGGCCTTCACACACTTTGCTGATAAAAAAAGTTCCTTATATTAATAATTTAACACTAATTCAATCTGATTCAGTTAATATTCCAGTTATTAAAGTTATAAAGAGGATTTTCATGAATACTGAATTAATATACACACAAATTAGTAATGAAGAAACTCCATAAATTCCAAAAACAATATTTACTTCATACTATATGAAACTGTAAAGCTTTAAAAATAATATCTGCAATAAATGAATTAAAAATCACAGTGAAGGCTAATTTCTTTACTCTCTCCTTCTACACTGTTGTTTATATGGTTTAGATCAATATCATATTGAAAAAGTTGGACTTTTTTTTTTTTAATGGAGTGTTTAATATAGTGAATGTTATTGCGAGGATAGAGAAGGTACCGTTTTCATGCAGTGACCCACATCCAGCATGTTTCCTATAGCGAGGCAGGAATAAACCCTGAGTGAAGCGTGCAGCTGCATCCAGTCCCCCGCTGGCCGGCAGTTTAGAGGCTGTGCTCAAAAGCCTAATGACGGAAAATATCTCCAGCCAGTCTATGGAAATTGATCTGCACCTCAGGGGGAGAAAAATGACTGAATTATTTTTTTTTTCAAAACATATATAGGATGCACTGTTCATCGTCTGAAGGGAACTGAAATTCAGCGCTGTGACAGGCTCGAGATCGGCCAGAGCAAACCGATACGCAATCCGATACGAGCCTACGACACACCTCCATCATCTGAACAAAACTACATGCTGATAAATAGGCTGGAAATAAACCTCCTGGATGGCTTGCTTTTCCTTTCATCAGATCAGTGTGTTAGATTGGAATCCTGCCTTGAAGATCAGATATAGATATCACACATGAGAGCGTGGAGAGAGTCAGGATTTCTGTAGAGAAAGAGAAATATGGAGAGAGAGAAATCAAAATAGGTGTTTCAGAGCTTTTTGTCCCTGTCCCTGTCCCTTAGCGGCATGGACACCAATATGATAGTGTATATATAGAAAAAATAGATATTCTCTCATTCATTTTATAGCTTGATAAAATTTTTTGATTTTTTGATACTCATCCTGTACTAGTCTTGTGCTCATCCAATTAATGCTCTCTATAACCGATAAGTACCACCCCCGGGGGCGTGTCTTGCTCTACAGTAGCAGCTCGATAGCAGTAAATATCATATCTAAATATCTAATATCATTTTATCTACGGCTCAGATGGATCGGATGTCTCTCTGCAGCTCTCCGCCACCATCAGCGGCCCTGATGCTCAACCTCGACTCAAACACGTACGACATAACTCCAAAAACACGCCATCTCACCATCGTCCTGGTTAAAGAGGGTAAAGGTGGTGGTGAGAAATCGTCCACGGGTTAAAAAAAGGAAAGGTTCTCGTTAAACTCTTTGCTGTTCTCCATATTTAACTAGTTTGCTAATCAGGTTTGTTTAGAGGTGTGACATGGTGTATCTCGAACTCAAGCTACTGGTCGTTGCGTAAATCAGTCAAGTCCTTCTTCAACACGCCGTCACTTCCTGTTTCAAAAGGAAACACGTGAACATACGGAATCAAATCACAGCTCTCGTGAATTTAAAGGGTTGATATGAAGAGTTTGTCTTTGTAATATTACTTAAAAGGTGCTCTTATGACTCTAATAACTCTGGAAAGTTCTTCCTCTGCATGTCACTTATTGTGTGCACTCACCTCCTACCACAGCAGCATCGCCACCACCTCCACTTACTTCTGATTAGATTTGCAGGGACATCCACTATACCCTTTTAAAATGAAGTGCAGGCGGCCTTTCGGAGTGGACTCACTCGCTCTCTCTCTCATGCGGGGGCTGTAATGTTATGCAAATGCAATAATACGGAGATAAAGACTGTTGCGGCACACCATGCTCTAGTGGTTCAAGCCCTGGTGGATCCTCTGAGCTCACGCTAATGAGGAAGGAATTATTCTGGAGTCATTAAACAGCGCCCTCGCTGACATCTCTCCCCTCCATCGCCCACTCCGGCCATTAAAACACTGTACACACACACACACACACACACACACACACACACACAGTTTGCCTTACCCTTCTTGTGAGGACCTTCCACTTCATCCTCAGGAACCCAAAGGAAACATTTCAGCTCTTTTGGATTTTTTTTTTTAAATAAAAGCTGCAGATTCGGTTAAAACATTAAGCAGATTTCCTCATGGGGACCAAACAAATGTCCCCAAAAGGTCAAACCAGGTCAGATATTCCTATTCTTGTGGGGAAATTTGGTCCTCACTAAGATATAAAAGCACACACACACACACACACACACATACACACACTGCTAGTTTCTTACACATCAGAATGTCACCAAATAGAAAATTACACACTCCTCCCACAGAGAAAATTGCTTCAGAATCGTTTGGTTATACAGATGCATTTTGTTAAAAAAAAAAAAAAAACGAGGCGTAAACACACATATATATACACACACACACACAAGCATAATTACTTGAGATGGAGATTCCATTGTCACTGGCTGTGCCGATTTCTCAGTTACATTAGACAAAATGACAAGAAGGTAAATACACTAAACTGGTGGATTTTACAGAAAATATAAGAGCGAGGTCTTATGACGATGATGGTGACACACTCTCACGTAAAGGTACCGTAGTGTAATTTTCCTTGTTGTTAGGATGGAACCATCAAGGGGACATGTTTTTATCTTTAGTGTGTATGTTTCACCTTTAAAAATATCCTAAGGTGCATAATCTGAGCTTAAAGCCCACTACCTTGACTCTGAACCTGATTAAAGGTAGCAGGTGCAGACTGGTGCCTTTATTTCCGAGTGTGTTTGATGTCTAAGTTTTCATCAGAGGTAATATCACACAGAAGCAGGGATGCAAAGACGTCGCAGAGCTGAAAACAGCTTCAGGAGTCATTAATGTTCCCTGCAATCCTTCGTGGAGAGAAAAATGTACGGGAGGGACGAGAAAAGAGAAACAGAAGCGTGATGAATGAAGTCAGGGGCCTCGACATCCACGCAGAATTTACTGCTCTGACTTCCTCACCGCAGGAGCACCACACACCTGCACACACAACAGGAATAAATCCAATATAGATTGCACAGCTTCTCTAAATTCCCCTCGGCACCCCTACCGAGCCGATCAGACCATCAGCCAAGGATATGAACATTTTCCTCCCTGCAAATCTGTCTGGAGACCTTCAGAGGTGAGCCCCAGAGTCTCCAGGTCACCAAGGACCTAATGATGTCCTCCACTTTATCCTCTATAAAATCCCCAGGCTGCAACAGAAATTAAATTTGTAGCCGCTCTCACACAGGCACACTTCTATCCTTCACACAGAGAACCAAATTAAAGCGTCCATTCGCAATTCTGAAGACCGACCCCCGTTTCGTTGTGCCAAAATAAATACGATTAGCGTGAGACAGGGAGTCCTGATGAGCACAGAGACGGACAGAGAGAGAGAGAGAGCGAGAGAGACAGAACAAAATAAATGGCTTCACACGGAGGGCTGGACTCACCTGAACACTGCAGCCAAACACCTGAACGTCTATTTCTGACCCACGCAGGAAGCTAATTTCATTTGAGATGAAGTCCTTGGTGGACAGCTGGACATTATTCCTGATCTACCGGCTGAAGAAAAGGACACAGCGACGTGTCCAGGCCTCGATAAACCTGTCATATAATCTGCATATCCGTTTGCTAATCGGAGCTTTAAATTACAAGAGCGGCATGAATTGTTTCTGCTTTTTCTGACACACCGCTTTAGTCCACTAGATGGCAGTAAAACCTCTGTTTCAAAAAAATCTATTTTTGACTAAAATTCTTTATTTGTTACCAGATACATGTTTTTTAAAATTGGTTTGATTTGACATGGTAATTTTTATTATAAAAAAAAATCTTACACAAACACAGATGTACTAAATAATAAATGACGTGTGTGATATTATTATTATTATTATTATTATTATTATTATTATTATTATTATTATTATTATTAACAGCATAATGTTTAGTATACAGTATGTGTGATATAAAACTAAATATTTCTATATCTCATGTTATATAGTTGATTATTATATTGCACATTATATTATTATTTTATATACTAGTACTACAGTCAAATCCAGAATTATTGGCACCCTTTAAGACAATGAGCAAAGATGCATTTCTAATAATAATAATAATAATAATAATAATAATAATAATAATAATAATGCACCGAGACATAGGTTTCCGTCTTTAAGTTCAGACTTAAAACTCTTGTCTTTTCTCGTGCTGTTGACATTTGACTGTTTTCAACCAGCACTTTGCACTTCTTTTTAATTATAATTATTATTATAAAACTCTAATGTATGTCTGATGTTCTTTATTTACTTGAAGCACTTTGAATTGTATTAATAAACCTGCCTCGCTTATAGCTTTATTTTTTTCCAAACATAAAGTATTCTTATGTTGTACATTTGCACAGAATTACAGCACTGAATCTATACCCAAGGCAAATTGTCTAGACTTTTAACATGTATTAATATTATTTAGAACTTATTGCTTATTAATAACCATATAAACGTGGTGTTTTTTTTTGGCATTTTTAATCATGCATGATTTATTTTTTTTCATCCATCTGTCTCTTCAGTGTTAGATGACAGTCATGTCACATGTGTCCTGAGACTAAGAGCATGTTTTAAAGATTTTTTTTATTTCATTATTTTAACCCTTTCCATCTTTTCTGAATATCACTTCTATTAAAAAAGTAAATAGATTTTAGAAATAGAGAAAAAAAATAGTGAAAAAAGGATGAAATTCAGGATATCTGACATTTAAATCTAAATGTTTTCATGTTGATGACCAAAAATATAGAAAATATAAATATATCAATAATATAGCAATATTCTTGACAAAAAAATACTTATTTAGAAATGCTGCATGATTCAGTTTCAGAATCTTTAATAAAAAATTTTTTTTTTTTTTTAAAGTTAATGTGTTTATTGGAATCTGGCACTTTTTTAAAAAATGATTTAGGGATTTTGTGTAGAAAGTTTATACTTGAGACAAACTTAAATTAGGATGATGTTATTAGGATTTATTTCAGTTACAGTAATGGTGTCTTGGAGGTGATTTACACCCTTTAATTTCATTTTTTTTTTTTAAAAAAAGAGCCTTAATTTGACAGTAGATGCATGTGGAGGACACTGTGCACACACGAAAGGGTTAAACCTTCTTTAGGGGTGTCAATACATTTGCCACATATGCTTCTGTGGAAATTTGCATCATTATGAATTTCGCATGTCTCCTGTAACAGGTTCTGATGTATATTAATAAAACTCTATCCTTTTCCTTCCTTATAAAAATGTGTTGATTAATCTTTTTTTTTTTTAAAAAAAATATGAATATCTTCTAAATGCCATCTGCTTCATTGTGTCGTTTTCAGCAATTTACATAAAACTCAGACAAGGTCAAATAGCAGCGAAGTCCCTCATTTACTCTAATCAGCTTTCATTTGCATGGCGATCCGCGCGCGCGATATTGACGCTAAGTGAATAAGCGGACTTCTCCCGATTCGAGGGGAGAAGCGATTTATTATTATCATTTTTTTTATATATATAATTTTTTTTAGACGCTCAGAAGAAGCATCATTTGCATGCATTACTTTGATTAACTTAATAAAGGACCGCAGTTCTCGAGGAAAGAAAAAAAAAAAAAACACAGCTCCGTGCTCCGGGCCGCTAATCAATAAAGGCCAATGAACGCACGAGAACGCGGCGCGCGCGCGCACACACACACACACACACACACACACACAGTGTATGCTGTTTGTCCTGGTGGTGGTTGATGGTGAGGGGTCACCGCGCGCGCGCTCATCGGGTCACCCGTAAAGCTTATTATAATGAGCTCGGACAGAGCCGCGTGCGCCAAAAAAAAAAAAAGAAAAAAAAGAAAAGAAAAATGCCTCGTGACCCTCTGTGACCCCGGGGCCATTCCTCGCCTCGCGCTCCCGGAGTCGATATGAATGCTGAGCTTTAATCTACAGAAAGCGCATATACATGTATGAAATGATGCGCAAAAATGCAATCTCGGGAAACTTCCAGCGGAGGAGCAGCAGCTATTCTGCACAGCGCCGCATTTCACATTACCGAGAAAATGAGGCAGAAGCTGCTGCTGAGGGGGAGGAGGGAAAAAAAACAGAATAAATCTGTCACCTTCTTGAGGTCAAGTCCACTTACACAAAAGATAAAATGTTCAAACTTTTGGCTGTAAATAAACATAACCCTATTACTTATTACTAAATGTATGAGTCGTACATAAACTTATATACATGCCATTATCGTGTACTGGAGATATGAGATATATGAGGAGATATATGAGAGATGAGATATGAGAGATGAGGTATGAGATATGAGAGATGAGAGATAAGATATATGATATGAGATGAGCTGAGATATGAGAGATGAGATATAAGATATATGAGATGAGGTATGAGATATATGAGATATCAGAGATATGAGATATATGAGAGATGAGATATGAGATATGAGAGATGAGATATGAGATATATGAGGAGATATATGACAGATGAAATATGAGAGATGAGATATGAGAGATGAGATATATGAGATGAGGTATGAGATATATGAGATGAGATATGAGAGATGAGATATGAGAGATGAGATATATGAGAGATGAGATATATGAGATGAGGTATGAGATATATGAGATGAGATATGAGAGATGAGATATGAGATATATGAGAGATGAGATATATGAGATGAGATATGAGATATATGAGAGATGAGATATATGAGATGAGATATATGAGAGATGAGATATATGAGAGATGAGATATATGAGATATGAGATATATGAGATGAGATATGAGATATATGAGATGAGATATGAGATATATGAGAGGTGAGGTATGAGATGTATGAGATGAGGTATGAGATATATGAGACATGAGGTATGAGATATATGAGATGAGGTATGCACATACACACGCAGGGGAAGGTGCAGATGATTCCAAGTGCCCTGACTCCAAAATGATCCGACTCGGAGGCACGAAAGTTGGACTGGTTCCCCTGAATGTTGCGTAATTTGTAGGTTCTTTCTGAAAACACAGCACTAAACTGTACCTTTCCTTGTCACTGAGGTGGTACCATCAGGCACACACCTGTCTGTACCTTTAATACACATCTTTCACCTGGAAATGTGGATATATTATACCTTATACCTATTATATTATATATTACACCTTTAAAAAGATTTAAGTGAATAATTGGACCATAAATCATTTTTAGAGTAAACAGAACATACTAGTATTATTACAAATAGTACTACTTTTTCTGAGAGTGTATACATATGTACATATACAAGGTGTTTTGCACCTTTAGTAGGCTGTAGACCTTTACGGTTCAACATGTGCACTCTGAGATGCTTTTCTGCACACTACGTTTGTACAGAGTGATTATTTGAGTTACTGTAGCCTTCCTGTCTTCTGGTTGCTCATTAGGGATAAACAGGAAATGTATCCGAACATAAACAAGCATTCCAGATCAGTCAGTTTTCCAAAGTTTTCATACACTTTTGCTAAGGCTCAATCCACTGTTTTTTGTTTTTTTTTAATCATTTTTTACACATCTTCCAGATGATGAGGATTTTAAAAAATGATTATTGCAACTTTAAATCTATATCAGGATTTCTGTAAAGTTGTTTAATGACAATGTTCATTGTTAAAAACACCATATAATTGAAATAAATTGATATTTACTAGGAACACCTGCATTCCTGCAATTATCCTATCAGCCAATCATGTTGCAGCAGCACACTTCATAAAATCCTGCAGATAAAGATCAAGAGCTTCAGTTAATGTTCACCTCAAACATCAGAAAGGAGAAAACTTTCAGTAACTGTGACGTGGTTGTTGAATTGAGAGGAGAATGGTCAGAGCTGACAGGAAGGCTAGGCTAACTCAAATAATCACTCTTTACAGCCGTGGTGAGCAGAAAAGCATCTCAGAAAGCACAACAAGTCGAACCTTGAGGCTACAACAGCAGAACACCACGTCAGGTTCCTCTCCTGTCAGCCAAGATCAGGAATGCGAGGCTATCCTGGGCACAGCCTCACCCACACTGGACAGCTGAAGACTGGAAAGCGCGCGTACCTGACCTGTCCATACCTGGCTGGTGAGCATGTGACGTCAGGAGAAGTAAATTCTTATCAGTCCTTTGGTTTGTAGATCAGTTTCAGCACTCTAGAGCACAGGTTCCTGACCCTGGTCCTGGAGAACTACACATTTTAGAGTTTTCCCTGCTTCCAGTTAACACACCTGATCCAATCAATCAGCTAATTAACAGCACTTCCTGAGCTGGAGTGTGTGTTCGAACAGGAAAAGGTTCAGTAATGGCTCTGTAAGCGAGCTATCTGCACACTGCTAGCGGAAGTCGAGTGAATCTGTGTGTTTTGTGGTTGGACATGTTCAGGAAATGAGGGCAACAGTGTGGAAGTGGGAACAGAGCTCAGCTGAATAAATCAGCGAGCTTTGCAGCATGGAGGCGCTGAGGAAAAGGCTGATCTTGGGTTTAAATGTTTGAGTCATCCTCTTTTTTTCCTCAATAAATTCAAATTATCGAGTCAGTTGAGCGAAATTAGAGTGCTTTTGTTTTTTATTAGAGCGTATTGCCGCTGGAAAATTACGGATGATCACTCCCGCTCGGGATCGCTATTGTTGCTGCGATCATCGCCTGTCATTCTAAACTTGGGCTAACAAAGTCGGTAAATTGACTCCCTCGCACCCTCATTATGCGCAGTGTTAATAACCGCTAATTAACTTTGCTTACGCGCGCGTCGGAAAGCTCGTCTCTCTCTCTCTCTCTCTCTCTCCTTTCTCTTTTTGTTCCCTCTTTCAGCCTGAGCAGCATCCAATTAAGTCCCAGCAACTGGAATGAACTGTCAGCGGTGTGACTCCCAAATGAGTAAAGTCACTGAGCAGAAGGTCAACCGGGAGAAAAGCCCGAAATGAAGCGTTTAATACGCACGCGACACCGCGTCCGACTTTCATATTTCCTTCCCTTTCCTTTCACTTCGTTCCTGCAGATCAAAAGCACGCTGCGTCACTAATGAGCATCACTTCCGCGTTTCTACGATCCTGATGTAACCTACGTGGTGCATAAAGCGTCTCTGTCTTCAGTCACATGACACGCAATAAGACAAAAGTCGCACGATATTTGATTTGTTTCTTAGTGCAAAAGGAATGACGTCACTGTTCTGGCTTTCTAGTTCCTCAGACCAAAGGGATGTGATCCAAACACCTTCAACACAACACAACAATCAGGATTTACATCAGCAATGGTCTATGATGCGGTTCATTTCGTCTGCGCAGAAGTAATACAGGTAACAAATACAGTGGGAAGGTTTATATTATTTACATTTAGCTACTTCGGCTGATGCTTCTCTCCAAACTGAGACAGAACAGAACCGAGCTGATGAGGGTTAAAGGTCTTGCTCAAGGACCAACTCCACCAAGACCTTAACCACTGAGCCATGTCCCTGGCTACATCCTTGATAATGATACTGGGTTTTACTTTTCTGGGATTTGTCCAAGATTAGGTGTATATTAACAAGTTAGGCGGATATGGCTTCCCAGAGCTGGTCCTGGAGTCTCCATATCAAATACCAGCATCTGTACTGTCAGCTTATTGTTATTGTTACAAACATTAAATAAGACAAAAAGAAGAATTTCTACATATATTAAATAAAAAAGAAAGGAATACAATTATGACCATCGTGTGCAAATGTATTTTGTGCAACATGCCAAAGCCTCTGTTTGAAGCAGGGCGATATCTTGCAGCATTGTCATGGAGTTTGATATATTCTTCTTCTTCTTCTTCTTCTTCTTCTTCTTCTAACACAACAATCCGAACCTCATTTGGTGTGAATGGTTGGAGTCAGGTGTGCAGTGCAGGAAGAACTCCATGAGCGATCAGACATGAAGACCAGAAGTCTAACACAGATCCTGTCTAATGTTTGACCACGGCACAGCTTAGTTTCTGGCTCAATACACCAAAATCTGGCTAAAATCACACAATCGTAGGAAAAACGTACCTCAAAATCTGAAGCGGACCCTATATGCAGTGCAGAAGGTCCTGATATCCAAAGCAACGTGGCTCCAAAACAAACCCATGCCACTTCTGATCATCTCTGAAATGTTGTAATAATATATTCTGAGAAGTTATTTATGGATTAGAGTTCATGCAGATGCAATAAATCATGGATGTTAATCATCACTGTAATGTTGCAGACCAAATCCCTTCAGAATGAGGACTATAAAGCAACTACAAAGCCAAAACTGTGATGTCAAGCAGTTATACATTTTAAACCAAGGAACAAACGGAACCCTGTCATTGCCATGTGATGGATCCAGTGTTCCCGGGTTACAGGCTCCAGGTCCACCACAACCTTCAAGATGAATGGATGAATGAATGAATGATGTTCTATAAGTAATTAGGTGGACACACAACTGCCTGAAGTTTCCATCCTCAGTAAATATTCCACATGAGAATATGATCTTCCAATAAATGATCTTCCAGCACTGACAGTAAGGAGGTATTAGTCCACATGTTCCCAGCCCTGTTCCTGGAGAAACCCCTGTCCTGCACATTTTACGGATTAATCCAGGTCCAGGCTTTGGATCCTGTGCAGTAGTTTATGCAATACGGTTTAAGACCGAGCTGTCAGCAGAGGGCGCTGCTTGCAAAAAAGCAGAAAAAGACGAAGCATCTGGATCTTTGAGCTCCTGCAGACGTGAAATCAGTGATCATCAACCTTCCAGGAGATCCAGATTAGTCCAGAACTCAGGTCCAAATCCATAAATCCGACATCTGCTTCAGATAATCGGTGGACATGATTAGCCGGATCAGCTCTGCTGGGTTTGGATTGAAATGAAATGTGTCGGAGGGAACAGAGCTGCATGGTGATGACTTTTCACACCACTGGAAAGACGTCACCATCTAAGACAGTGTTTATGACTTTAATCTTTTATTTTTAATCTTTTATGAATTTCCTCATTAAAAGCTATTAACGGGCAAAGCAAAAAGCATCAGAAAGTGAGTTCATGCAGAAAATAGGAGCGTGGCCTCTTAGAAGCTTCGACAGTAGAACATCTATACTTTATCCATAACATTTTTTCCACATTTTCCAGACTTGTTTGTGGAAGAGCCGAACATTCTTCATGGCTGTATAACAAAAAAACGCACCAGGTACAAGGCGTCAGGCGCGACGTCATTATTTCATTGCTGGTGCGGAACCATCAATGTTTTGGTTTTGTTTAGTTTTTTTTAACCTTTAGTGTGTGTATCTTTTACCTGGGAAGGTGGATGTGCTGTACCTTTAATTGGCTTTTTAGAGCAGATCCAATCATTCACCTTAAACATGTTTTCCTAAAAGTACAAAACCAGCAGCTGGAAGGAGACATGAGATTTGTGAGAGTGTGCAGATGAGGAAAACAAAAACAGCCGCTATAGTTTACACACCACTCATAACACTAGATTGTTGTACAAATTATCAAGTTAGTCTTGTTGTGAAAATATGACACACGGTAGCATCAGGGGAAGTGGAGGAGAGGGAGAGTGACGCGCGCCGGCGCTAACAAGTGGCCCGCGCGCCTTGCGCTAAATAGACCACTGAAAATTAAATATGTGAAAATTGCGCCTTCTCTCTCTCTCTCTCTCTCTCTCTCTCTCTCTCTCTCTCTCTCCAAACGTGTGTGCTTGTAATTAGTGCATTTAAACAAAGCACGGATATCCTGCTGGCGGTAATAGTCCCTGACATTTCTTTTCTTGGGTTAATAACAGAGTGCGTATAAATGAATCAAATTGTGGCCCCAAATTACATAGCGACTTTAAATACGGGTCTGCATTGCGCGGCTGTTTGGGACCAAGGAGAAAAAAACGTTTTATATTGTTATTATTGTCATTAGTCTGTTGATCTGCTTCACAAATGCCCCAGAAGTTTAGAGCAGGAGTGTATTTGTGGCACAAATTTACTGCCTGCTTCTGGATATTAATTACATTGA
>CM075024.1:18455112-18465112 GCA_037576675.1 Pangasius sanitwongsei
AAACCCATTACTACATCTGATAATTACATAATCTTTTTTTTTTATTTTTTTAAATTATGTCCTGAGACAGGAAATAGCATAATGCATGCATTTTATTCCATCCTTTGCAAATATTTGTATTCACTTTCTAAGCATTTTAAAATAATAATAATAATAATAATAATAATAATAATAATAATAATAATAATAATAATAATAATAATAATAAAACAAGAGATTAATAATCAGTTAAACAGGAAATAGAAGAAGGGAGATACCAGAATATTAAGTAATCACAGGAGGACAGTGGGGACTATGATTTCTTAAAGGGATTTAAGGGGGAAAAATGACTCATGTGCTATAATCATCAGGCTTACAGTAAAAGCCGCCTTCATGTTCCTGGTTATTTATTTATTTTATATATATATATACACACACACACACACACACACACACATATTCAAATATTTAGTAGAGCGTTAAGATTTCCGAGAATTCCGCGGAATTGTGCTAAGCGACGTGTGCTATATCTGGCTAATGGTCTATATTTAATTTCATTTGAAAGTGTAGCCTTCAGCTGTGTTAAACGACTCCCCAACGTCACGGAGGAGATCTCTCCTGTTATCGAAAGTTATTACATGCAATGGAGCGAGCGTTTTAACGGCAATTACGCGGACGCGCGCGCCGTTCGTAAAAGCGCACTTAGCGCAAGAGCAAACACTGCTATTCCAGCGAGAAAATGGTGTTTGAATTCTCATCGCCCCTGTGCGGGTGGAGGAGGAGGAGGAGGAGGTGGAGGTGGAAGAGGAGGAGGGTGCGAGGATAATGCTATTTGATTTCCCATTTTGTGATTGCAATAGACCAGCATTGATCCGATGCTTTGCACTTGGAACAAGTGAGACTATTAAAGGTGTTTGTCGCCCCCTCCATCCCTCACCACCACCACCACCCTCCTCCTCCTCCTCCTCCTCCTCCTTCCAATCCTGCCTATTCAAAGCTTGCATGATCAAGCTCAACTCCCATAACCAAAGAGACAGTACAAACACATGGCAGGGTTATTGCCAACATAAAACAACAGATGTCTGTTTGGGACTGCGGATGAACAAATCACTTAATGGGCTCGATCAGGAGGTGATAAAACTCATAAATTCCCCAGGGGCCCTGTAATGCAAAAGAGCCTCAGTGTGTGTGTGTGTGTGTGTGTGTGTGTGTGTGTGTGTGTGTGTGTGTGTTAGACAGTCACTGTTGACAATGTCCTCATTGCGAACACACTCGTCTCCAGGCCCTGGCCCTGCAGTAGCCCATACACACCAGCAGTGCAGAGATGGATTGGGGCACCCGTGGGAAAGTTAAATACCCTTTCAAAGTCACTTGCATTTTCAGGAATTTTCATTTAAAGCGTATTAATTGTTACTGGCCCCTGATCAAGCCGTTATTCCCAAATCCTTTGTGAACAAGGCTCTTAATTACCGCACTCCACCCCTTTTTTTTCCCCCCTCTGTGCAGCCTAAAACCAGATTTTAATTAGCAAAGTTAGGCTAACAGACCATAAGGGAGTGGGGCTTAGGGTCATGTAATTACCCTTGACTTTCCGCCTATTTGTCACCTCATTAAAGCGAAGCAAATATTGCACATGGATTACAGTGTCGAGCTCAGACAAGCATGCAGAGCGGTATACAATCTGGAACACAAAGTGAACTCGGGAAGCTATCGTGAGACGAATCACAATAATAAGAAACAATTTAAAAATGTCGGGCCTTAGGATTTAACACATCACGCCTGTCTGTTAACGAAAGCCGTTCTGTGTGTCCAGGTGTGGTTCCAGAACCGTAGAGCAAAATGGAGAAAGAGGGAGAAGGCAGGAGTTCAGTCTCATCCTCCAGGTCTGCCCTTCCCTGGTCCCCTAGCTGCAGCCCACCCCTTGAGTCACTATCTAGAGGGAGGCCCGTTCCCTCCTCACCCACACCCGGCTCTGGAGTCAGCCTGGACCGCCGCCGCAGCAGCCGCTGCATTTCCAGGACTGGCACCACCACATAATAGCTCCGCCCTTCCTCCTGCTACGCCCCTCGGCTTGGGCACCTTCCTGGGCACCGCCATGTTCCGCCATCCGGCCTTCATCGGACCCACTTTTGGCAGGTAGGCTGGTGTGAGGAATTAATTATCCTCTTGCTTGACCTCTGAGGATGTTTTCGCCCGTCCGCAAGACAGAGTCGCAAATTCGAAATTCTTTTTTTTTTTTTTTTTTTTTTTTTTTAGAATTGTCTAATCAGCTTGACTCTTCTGCTCAGACTTTTCTCCAGCATGGGTCCCCTGACCAGCGCTTCCACGGCCGCTGCTCTCCTGCGCCAAGCCACGCCGCCGGTGGAAAGTCCGGTGCAGCCGCCCGCAGGCCTGTCGGACCCGCCCACCGCCTCGCCCTCTTCCTCCACCTCCACAGCTGCCGACCGCCGAGCCTCAAGCATCGCCGCGCTACGTCTTAAAGCAAAAGAACACTCGGCTCAGCTCACTCAGCTGAACATCCTGCCCACCAGCGCTACGGGGAAGGAGGTCTGCTGAAGCTGTCGCTCTGAAAAATAAACCCCTTAGTGAAAAAAATAATAATAATAAAGCATGACCAAATCCACAACAGCACACCGGCGAGCTATCCGAGCCCTGGAGGCGTGATGCACTGTTACAGCGCCCATCTTATTGGACATCCTCCATCAGTGACCCGAACCCCAGTCTGCAATGTAGCTACGCTGCCAAGCAACAGCCAGTGAAACTGTACTTAGGAAATCCGATCCATTTATGTTTTGTTTTTTTTTTTTTTTTTTGGGTCGGGGATGTGGTGACAGCAGTCACACACAAAACACAACAACTTCTCCTCTGCAAGAAGCATCAGCTCCAGTGTGGGACCAGAGGAGGGGGTCAATATGCCAAAGGGAACTGCTAGAACCCTCCAAATCGCACCATCACCAAATTCATCGACTGAGAAATACAGGGGGAAGAGGAAGAGAAAAAAAAAAAAAAAAAAAACCACAAACAACCTCCCGTCCTCTCCGTGAAGATTACGCCTTCATCCCTTGTGTTAATTATGATCTTTAGGGGGGAAATTAACAACTAATTTCTTCAAAAAGACAATGATGGAGTTCAGATTGCTTGCTCATTGATCTGTTAAGAGTAGCCTATTTGTACATACACACACAAACACACACATATATACACACACACACACACACACACACATTAGCACTGTAAAGATGATGAGTTTAATTGGGGGAAAACCTTAAGCTTAAAAAGGTGTACATTTGAAAACATTGAAATTGAAATTCACTTGATGTAGTATTGTATGAATGGTTCCTAGTAGAGCTCAACTTATGTTCATTTTATGAAATTTTAGGTTTGTAGATGATTATTTATGTCTATCCTGTGGACTGTTCAGATCCACAGCAGGACACACTGCTGTTCCACGAGACACTCTTCTGGGTTTTTTTTGTTTTTTTGTTTTGTTTTTTGGCAAAGCCAAGCAGAATAAAAAAAAAAGTATGAATAAATCTGCTGAATGAATCTGATGAAATGGAAACACCAACTATTGTTTTACAAAATTATTATTATTATTATTATTATTATTATTATTCATGTTTAATTCAGTGATAAATTTAGACAGAAATAATAAAATAAAAATACCATATGCACATTGTACAGCATGCATTCAAAAATAAAGTACAGAAGCAATATAATTTAGGATTTTTTTTTGTTCCAAGATGAAGACATGTGCTATACTTTAATATTATTGAGATAAATCTATAAGAATAAGCCATACAGGCCAGTTTATACATTAATCGTGTCTACGTGTGTGTTAGGAGTTATTTAATGCATAGATAGAAAACCAGGGGTCATGATTAAGCTCAGAGATTTTACGCACGAGGGGGAAAAAAAAAGCTTTTATTTATTTATTTTTTTTTTTTAGTGCCGCAATATTATTATTCCTGAAAATATTTTCGTCGTGGTGGTGCTTCAGTGTGTATAAAAAAAGGGTGTAAAGAGATGATTGTTCGCTCCATTAGTCGTGCTTATATTCATGGCGCTTTTCAGTTCCACCTGTTAACAAAACACGCTTGGAGAAGTTTCAGAGGCCGCGAATTGAACTCGACATGCGTAATGCCGCCTAAACCGAGGCGAGGCTTTTCTTATTAATGAAGTAACAACTGGTTTATCAGAATGTCTTTTCTCTGGATTTAGTTCCCTCCTTAAAATCCTCTCCGCTGGATCGCGATGCCATTACAGCAATCAATGCGGCTCCTTTCAGCCAAGTCGTTTTGACCCGTCCATGGTGCCGAGGCAAATCGCGTGAAATTACCTCTAGGATTAATTTTCCCTTCTTTTTTTTTTTTTTTTTTTTTTTTAAATCGCCTACTCGCGTTGAAAAGAGTTCCCTTTCCTTGTTTTACACCCGCTAATCCGACTCATTTCGACACCACAAACAAGCAGGATCAGTGAAAATGGAAATAAAGCTTTATGAAGATGGGTTAGAAGAAAGAAGGGTCTCTCTCTCTCTGGAACGTTTGTGACTCTTCACATAATTTATTCTCACTAACTCCGTGCGCTAAGGACCCCCCTTCCCTCTCTCTCTCTCTCTCTCTCTCTCTCCACCAATCTCTCCATCCATCCTTCCAGACTCCTAGAAGTCCACATTAAACATTTGACATGCCATGCTGCCTGACGAGCAGCAGAATATGTTCAAAGGGGCATTAAGGAGCGAAGGAAAAGAAAAGAAACCCATTTTCTCTGCAGCTCCAGCATATGAGGACTATTATATTTAACAGGGAGAGCTCTGGAGCGCAGGGTTCTCCACCTTCTCCACCTCCACTCCTACTTCTGTGAGGCTTTTAGTTAGGAGATTATCAAGAATTCACATGTATTGTGAACGTTATTAACCGAAGGTGATACAATGAGCGTTCAAAAGAGGAACTCTCGCGAGATCTGAAGTAACTTTGGACAACTTGGTTAATTATAAAAAGAAAAGAAAGAAAAAAGTTATAATCCTAAATTATAAGCCGTGATAAAACATTTATCATCACATCAGCACCAAACTATGTCTGAGAGCTCAAAAAAAAAAAAAAAAACCTGTCTGAAAATCCATCGCACATCAACTTTTTTTTTTGTACTTGATTGTGAATTTCTTGAGTCGCGTCTGAAGCGGATAATAATCATGACGCGTTTTGCGCCTCTCGGTCCGGCCGCGGCTCGATTGGATTGGCCGGGTGCTGGAGGCACTGAAGGCGCTTTGATGAGGCTCTCGTCTCCCTTTTTGGAGTCGCGGAGAAGAAAAATCAGTGAAAAGGCTGAATGGCTGGGGCCCCCACTCGCACCACTCGCACCCCGTCCCCTTGTTACCCCCCTACACCACCACCACCACCACCCCCGTGGGCGCGCCTTAATTCCCCCGCGTCTCTTTTACTCTCATCCAATTAGTTCAGTGTATTAAGCGGTTTATCATCTCATAGCCCGCCATTGAAGGAAACAAGGGGAGCACTTTGCAACGGGAGCGGCTTTTCCTTTTGACACCCACGGCTACTTACATATTCCGCCGCGCAATGAATAATAGCGAGAGAATGGCGCACTAATTCCCTCATCAAAGGAAACCTTGTCCTACTACTATTTCTGGTCCGAAAGGAGGGCAATAAAGCTTAGCAAGACAGACAGACACACACACACACACACACACACACACACACACACACACACACACACACACACACACACACACACACACACACACAGAGTGAGAGTTCTTATTAGCTTAGTGAGCAAAATGAATGCAAAGCTGTGCGGCTATTGAGAGAGCCGCAGTTTGAAAACAGCCTCCGCTGGCACGATAAACGCTTTTGGAGGAATGCGTCACTGAAACCCGAGCTCATGCACTGATGACTTAACCTTGTAAAGTGCGAGAGGGAGAAAAAAAAAAAAAAAGAAAAAAGAAAAAGATCCTTTCTTTTAAAGCAGCACTAACTACTCAGGTCATGCAAAGTATTTTTTCGCTGCGACGCACAGCAGATGTGATATAATAAATATATAAATTAACTTCTCCGGCGACACGGGCCTCCGCATGAGCGCTGTCCATCACACACACACACACACACGGGACTAAACCCGGGCCAGAAAGCCACTCTGAAAGTGTACACTCTCTGAGGTCGATGCCATTAGTGGCTGTCGTCTAAAGTGATTTTTCAAGCATGGTACTTATGGAAATTGGCATTTGCAATGATGAAATGGTGTAAGGAGAGAAAAAAAAAAAATTGTTCACCTGTCATTATAAACACATAGAACAAGCGCCATTTTTTAACACATGTAGCAGAGCTGACTGCAATATTCCGACTCCTCATCCATCCCTCCTTCCCCTGTTTTTTTGTTTTTTTTTCTCCTCCATAACACAATTTAGTGAAATACTATTTCCCCCCAAAGCATCTACTTAAGATCTGGATATTTTAAAACGCCAGCAAACTTGTTCTTAATCACTTTATTTAACTTGCAGTATAAAATCATTGAACAGAGACGTGATCAGACATTCGCTCAGAACAAGTCAACAACAACAAATAAAATCAACATGTGAAAAAGTATAAAACCTCAAATCCGAGTGTAAGTAGAGGTAATGTCCAACAAGAGCGTCCAATCTGTCCCAGCTCGTCCAATCACCAGACCAAGCCTGTATCATTGGCTAATTGCTACACAGTCAAGCACCAGTGGTGGTGGAGAGAAGTTATTACCCCTGATTGTTCCCTCGTAGTGTGTGGCGGAACGAAGAGGAGGAGAGGAGAGAGGGGGAGGTTGGGTCGAGGGTGCTGGTGTTTTTTTTTTTTTTTTTTATGGGTCTTTAGGCTCTCTTCATGTCCATTTTACCACCGAATTGGGATCGATTAAAGACCAGGACACAGGGCTAAATGGACATGATGAAAGACGTTGAGTGACAAGCAGCCAATCAAGGAAGCTCTCGACGAGCGCGGCAATCATCACGACCGCCAGCAATACAGGTTATATGAGGTAAGCACTACAGGTTGTCCAAAAAAAAAAAAAAAAAAAAAAAGAATCGCAGACATCACATCGCAGGTATATACATGTGTACGGAAACTAACCCTGGTTTAAAAATCATCAGCCCGAGCGGCAACCTGAAAGACGCTATGCTAATAAAGCATTACTTTAACGACGTAAAGGCCTGGAAGAGTTTGGCGAGGTTGACCTCGGAGTAGCTGCTGGACACCAGGACGCGGTCCACCACCGCCTTCAGCTTCTTATACACTTCTCTCTCTTCGTTATAGTGTTTCTTGAATTTCACTGTGGGCAAAGCAGAGAACAGATAAATGAGAAAGTGCAGCTAGATAAAAGGGAAAACATGACAAAAATGGTGTGATGTGCATAAGTGAGGCTGCATGGCTCCACGCTCACACTAGAGAACGGTTTTCTACGTACGTACGTGTGCAAAAAAAAAAAAAAAAAAAGATTCAAATCAAATTAGGTTAGAAACGTGACAAATCCAAACTCAAATGATTGCACGGACCAATCTTATGATGTGTGTGGTGTGACGTTTCTTCAGTTCCCCGCTCACAACTTTATTTCCTGCCTGTAGTTAACTCTCACAAAAATGGAAGGACAACTCACAACCGCGGTTTAATCTTCTCCTGTCGTCTCTACACAGGTTGTAAACATCACGAAGGAAAACGAAACTTGGACAGAGATAGAAAATATCTTTGGTGCTTTTGGTGAGTGCACATAGCTAGTACAGTCAGCAACAAAGCCAGGACAAAGCCGTGCTTGCAACACGCAAATCAAATCGAACTCATTTTCTTGCCGATTAGTGTTTTAATTTATTTGCTTTTAAACAGTGGTGGTCGATACACTCCAAGAGACAAACCACAAGCGACCCGTTACTTGCTCTTGGGAACGGAAGCTGAGGGTGAAAAATAAGAACCACAGTCACAAATCCATAGCATTTCCAAGATGTTTCCTGAATTTCCATAATTTTCTGAGCCTTCAATATTCTATACTGTTTTGCAAATATTAAAATCCAGCATAATGAGTATACAACTTGAGCGTTCTCTTATTGAAACCAATATCAGTCTGTGTACTCTCATAAAAAAAAAAAAAAAAAAAAAAGGTACTAAACTGTACATTTGCTTGGACCAAGTTGGTACTAACAAGCGTACACCTTTGGTACCTTTATCTTTCACCTTCATCAAAATAATTTAAAGTACATAATTGTGCTTTAGAGCAAGCAATTTAAAGATGGAAGATGCATACAAAAATTACAAAAAGTACCAAACCAAACAAGAAATGGTGCCGTTTAGTCCCCTTTTTCTGAGTCTACGGTTAATAACGTTGTCTTAATACAATTCATATAAACACCAAACCAACCAACCAACTGCCAATATTTTTCAGAGAACACCAACAGTAACGTATCGAACAGACATCTCAAACGGTTAACTCAAAAAAACCTTCTCATCATTTCTGAGAAACAAATATCTGAACAAAATTAAAAAGTGAATATAATCAGCGAGCATGTGAAAAGAGGAATCCATAGGCGGTTTGAGAGAAAGAGAAAGAGAGAGAGAGAGAGAGAGAGAGAGAGAGAGAGAGAGAGACGAAAAACCATCAGTTATAATATCGAACTCTGCTCTCAGACAGATGACTAGAGAGGTTTATCAAGTATCATTTCAAACACAAGTCCCCGAGAATCGATAATGCCGCAGTAATCCGGCGCAGGGCGGTGGTTTGAGGGGCTAGGTGTCTGCAGAATTCTGGAGGCTGAATAGAGCGCGCTGCCAGGGAGCTGAGAGGTCAGGCAATCGGGTCGATATCCTGGGTCATTTATCCCGACGGGAGGGCCTTCAATGACGGAGAGGAGATGATGGAGGAGCCACTGGCGGCCTTGCAGCACTGAACCGGAATTACTGCCCGAGTCGAAGGCTTTAACCAAAGTCTTTTGTATAGCCGAGACTTCGCACGGATTCAAAGGATATGCAAGTTTTTAAGGATCTGCATATGTAAAAGAATCTCAGTGCACAAAGCTGCAGTTGGTCCTCCTGCCAAAGAGGGGCAGTGTGGCGTTAAAGAGGCATCCAAAAAGTCATTGTTGCTGAGAAAATGTAGGCGGGACACGATCACATCAGCTCACAAAGCCTGGATTTTAATCACAGCTCGCTTTTATTAGCAAGTGGAGAACAAAAACGGGGCAGAAAAGTCGAAAAAATCCAGATAAAAACAGACACTGAGATGCCACACACACACACACACACACACACACACACACAAACACACACACGGCTGCACCAATGTCAACTTCCATTATCTATCACACATATATTTTACCATGAACAAGCACGAGGGAGAGAGAGAGAGAGAGAGAGAGAGAGAGAGAGAGAGACACACAACAGAAGGCTTGCACATGAACCAGAGCGAGGGGGAGAATACTATTTACCTGAGGGGAAAAAAGAAAGAGAGCAAAGAGAAGAAAGATGATGATGCATGATCAAGCGAAAGCAATCATGTCATCATTTTTTTGAAAGGTGGAAGAAAATAATTCTTTTTGTCCTCCCCCTTCTCCTCTGTCTTTTTCTCCACTACCTCCTCTTCTTCTTCTCTTCTTCTTCTCCTTCTTCATTCTTTATTCTTCCCCCAATCACTGTATGGCGAACGAATAGAAAAGAGCAACTTAAAAGCCACAAAGGTTGTCATAGACCTTGCTCCCCCCCCCCCCTCCCCCCCTTAGGCCCGGCAGGGGTTGTATTTAAAATAAATAGCGTTTGGAGGGGTGGAAAAAAGGAAAAAAAAAAAAAAAAAGGGAGAAGAAGATGAGGAGAGGCGAAGACAGAGCAGAGAGAGAGGCAAAGTAAAAGGAAGGAGGGAAAAGGAAGAAGATGAAGCGACGGAGAAACTGAGAAAGCAGAGAGGAGGAAAAAAAGGAGAGAGAAGATAAGAGAAGAGAAGAGAAGACAGGAGACAGGGAGGGAGATGAAGCTCATCCGAGAGAGAGAGAGAGAGTGAGAGA
>CM075024.1:18466415-18468915 GCA_037576675.1 Pangasius sanitwongsei
TTATTGGCAATAATAAACCGACAATATAACCCATTCTGGGGTTTTTTCGTTCTCGGGGCAGTAAACACCAACCCTTAACACTTTCCCCCCCCCCCCCCCCCCCCCCAAAAATAAAGAAGCACTTCCTATCAGTTCATCCTCTCGGGAAAAGCAGATAAGGAAAAGAGGAGTAACCTGGTGCTTTTTTTCCTAGTTGTCATCCTCATTGTAATGAAAGCAGTCCCACTTTAAAAAAAAAAAAAAAAAAAAAAAAACCCACTAGACTTCCTGTAAAATAATAAAAAGTTATTCTACTCTTGATCAGGAATGAAAGAAAATCTCTCATCACTAATCTGACTTTCATCAAGTGTCTGGGTAAAACAGCAGGACCGGATGCTCCTGCATTCCTACACAGTGTTTTGGGCTTCTTCATGTATTCATGCTACTAATTAATTTCACCCCCTTGTTAAGAATTTTCAGGAAATTGAAAGTCAGGTCAATAAAGAGGCAAAAAAAAAAAAAAAAAAAATCACTGAAGTGTGAACTCACAATTTCATCATCAAGCAGCTGAAATGGCTTGTGGCCTCTGCTGCTGGTGCTGAGAGCTACACATGGCTGCAATTCAGGTCAGAAAGGGGGGAAAAAAAAAAGAAAGAAACGGCCGAGTCAATCGGTCAATCAGACCCGAGACTCCATCGGCTGTTAAGTTTAACGTCTCTGAACTCCTCGGACTGACCAAGCAGGCCCATTTACGCAGCTCTATTGTTCACGTTGTGGCTGGAGTCCAAATGCTGAAGGAGGATCGCCTCGCTCACCTCTGGCCCCCGTGTCCAGCGCCTGCCCCCACCCCCGCAAACCACTCCCCCTCCCTCCCGGCACTGTACGGCCGCAGTTATCTAAAGCGCCACAATAACAGCGCAGCCGACAGAATAGCGCCAAGATTGGTTTTTCTATTGTGCCGTCGCGCTGGCATAATGCCCACTTTAAAAGCAATTCCTCGCTCATCAGAGACAGACAGAAAATCTGCGACGATACGACACTAAACGTCGCAGGGTGGTGGTGGTGGTGGGGCGGTGGGGCGGTGGGGGGGGGGGAGAGTTTGGCATGAATTCAGTAAAATTACAATCGTGTGTGTGTTTGTGTGTGTGTGTGTGTGTTTGTGTGTGTTGCAAAAGGGGGCAGCTGAAAGTTTCTAGAACTACACTTTATTCCATCATCCCCACTACGCTGGCACCTTTCTCTCGGCCCGGAGCTCGACCCCACGCTTCTACTCTTTTGTGGAGTAAATGGACTGAAGTAAAGGATACATCACGGCAGAATCAACTACAGGCCTCAAAGGAGTCTTCACTCACCAGCTCTTTGCAAGGGGAGGGGGTTAAAAAACAAGAACAGGGTCCTATCAGACCCCTGAAGCAGAGGAAAGAAAAAAAAAATAAATAAATAAAAAATGGAGCGCTAAAAGCACAGACTGAACGAACACCTAGAATAAAATACTAAGGCAATACGGTAGTCATAACTTGTATTATTATTTTTTTTCTTTGTGTATGATTTACAGATGTGGACAATAGAAATAAAATAATAATCAAAAAAATAATAATAAAATCATAATACAGCAGTCATCTCACCGATTTTTATCACATGGCACGCGAGGACAGCGAGTACAACCGAATAAACTCCTCATAATTGCTCTAAGTCAATATTTCCGACATGGCAAAGGCCCACCTGGGGTCTA
This sequence comes from Pangasius sanitwongsei, assembly GCA_037576675.1. Lineage (NCBI taxonomy): Eukaryota > Metazoa > Chordata > Actinopteri > Siluriformes > Pangasiidae > Pangasius > Pangasius sanitwongsei. The sequence goes on from CM075024.1 coordinate 18,468,127, forward strand.
AATCAACACCTGGATCAGGTAAAGACAGTAGCCGTGGTGCAGCCCTGTAATTTCCCACCAAGTCCTGCAAGTCTATAATACACTAACACACAGCATTACAGCGTGGCCTTAGAGAAACAGCCAGTATGGGGTGAAAATTTATGGACGTCATGAATTCTGAACAATATTTACATCCAATCTCAACTGGGCAGAAATCAGATGTAGTGGAATAATCGTAGGAAAAAAAAAAAAAAAAAAACACGTGGAATTAGAGGCAAGGCCGTGCACAGAGACAGGTCAGAACTCAGAAGATTGGCCACAATCACCCCTGAAGAAACAACTGTAGGGAAAAGTAGAGAAATAAAAAATTCCAGAGAGAAGCCAAGTCTATAATCATGTTAGCCCCCACCCTCAAACTCCCTCCTCTCCACAGCCACTCGGCTTGCTTCATGCTCTGAGTGGTCATCTATTGATTACACATTATATTTATCTACGCCTATCGCTCTCGCTCCGGACCTCATCGGCACACGGAGAAAGAAATAAATAAATTTACAAGTCCGTTCCAAGTGGTCCTTTTTAATCAAGTGACATCAATCACCGAGGCCGGTGGGTAAGTAGAGTAAGCTTCGGTTCGGGCTCGCCCGCGGTCGCGCCGAGGCCGGATCCTGCACGGGGCCGCTGGAAATATATGCTCCATGTCCCATTATTTATGAAGGCCTATCCTTTTGCCTTCTCGCCAATTACTCGCCCTATCATTTTCCAAAATCTAAAAACTGTTTTCAATCAACACAGCCAACGCTATTACTGAGT
>CM075024.1:18473915-18495842 GCA_037576675.1 Pangasius sanitwongsei
TTCACATTTTATTTTGTGCAACCTGAATTTTCTACTTTTAAGTAGCACTTTATTAATCGATTGTGCGTGCTGTAAAAAATGTCGCACCCTTGCACCGTACCCTTTCGCCATGACGGAAACATTCAGACCAATAACGTGAAATGAAGGGAAATTAAAGGAGAGAAAAATGAGCATGCTCACACGTAGCTGGGGGCAAAGAATAATTCTGTCAAATTTCCCCATCAATTGCCCCCCTATCGGAAGCTTAGCGGTGATCATCGTCGACGCACGCGGCACTGGATTTTCCTGCGCTGTGGGTTCAGGGGCCTGGGACAGGTGCAGGAACCCCCCCGCTGGCCCTGCCTGCCTCTCCCCTATGATTAGAGCAGGGGCCAGGGCTAATGTGGGTAATGCCCTGCTAATGACAGAGCCCCCCTCTCACCCCTCACCTCGAATAAAGAGCTCACCCTCGCACCTGTCCCGCAGGGCATTAGCACCACCGCCTGCATTACTGCGGCCGGAGAAAAGACGGAGCCGCGACCTGGCTGTCGACAAATCAGAGAGGAGAAACCGTAAAAGGGCTACGGTCTTATTTGTTCTGGCTGAAACCGAACGAGAGTCAAAACAGGGATCTAGACATCCAAGCTGGGCTAATGTTGCTCAAATGAAACATTCATCAGTGACATGTTCCTCAACAAAAATGTCCAAAATGACCGATTAGAAAAAGTTTAGTATTTAAAAATGTGAGCAACACATTACAGAATAAAAAAAATTAAAAGCTAAACTAATATATGTACAAATATAAACACATACAGTTATCACTGCCCTTACGATAATAAATTTCATAACTGTCATGTCACAATTATGCTCAGACAAGTATTACTTTTTTTTTTATACAGCAGCACTGTTGAGTTGTGGATTGTGATTGGTCAGAAGGTGTTGATTAATGTTCTATAACAGCAGCTCTGACAGTAGTGCAGGTTTATATTAATGCGCTCGTTCTAAAACGTTCTCAGCTCAGTCACAGGGACTCGTACAGCAGACGCTCTGCAAACACATAAAAAAAAATAAAATAAATCTTTCATACGGTGAAGTTTGCTGTAAGGAGACATTTATTTAACATTTATGGAAGGAGTCTCCAGTGTCAGCATTTTGTAGCAGTCAGAGATAAAGCTGTAAGTTTTCACGACATCTATGGGATAATTTTTTTTGTCTTATTAACTACATGAGAGAGAGAAAAGAGCGGCTGGTGAGGCAACGACTGTTTATAGCTGCTATAACGTAAGTGACAACAGGAACGAACTTATCTCGTGGATGTTCCATAACATTAACTACAACCCTAAACAGATGAAAAGTATGATGTGTCATTCTTTAATAAACAAAAAACTGTATGTATTGGTAAATTGCTGTAGTGTAAGAGGAGTAAAACACGTCCGGGCATGCTGTTACAGGAAAACAATCATCTTCGGGGTGGTAACAGTAACTCCACAGGTAGACGGTGGGGCTGGAAATCCATGACATAATCAGGTAAAAATGAATCAGCTAGTAAAAGATCTTAAGATTTCTGACGTGTTAGAATGACGAGAGACTCCGGAAAGCAGGGATTTCTCACTTAAAGCAACACAGAAAACTGCTATCTTTAATTCTGTATGTATGTTTTAGGGCTAAGTCTGTTACCATAGAAACATTCAGGATAACTTAAAAACTTAAGTTTAATGCATGCCATGTGCTTGGTATAAAACGGGAGAGTATAAAGGAAACGCATTAGCTAAATAACTAACTGTAAAAACCTGAATTTGATGCTAGATATCAGTTTGTAAAAATGTCACGATGCCTTTTGTTGGTTTGTCACGAATTATAAACGTCAATACCCTGTTGATTTTTTTTTTTGCTGTTACCTCCGCGGCCTGTCACTTTCATTTTCTACCGTTTATGCTGAAGTGGCAGCCAGGCGTAATGCTGTAATGTTAGTGATCAGATGAGCGTTATTACTCTCAGTAGGAACCTGCAACCTGCTCGTTATACTCAATGTCCAGCGCTAAGATTAGAGTTAGACGTTAGCACTTAGCCTCTTTAATCGGACAATGCACGAAGAGTGAAAAGATATTTAATCGCCTTACAGTGGAAAATCGTTTTAAACCTGAAAAACAACTTTAAAAATCAAGATCTAAGCACAAAGGTCTGCTTTCACCCTCGATTTTTCTCATCAGCGTTCCTACAGGAAGTCGCAAGTCAGACCTCCTGACGCAAGCACGAAAATCAAACATGGAGGACACAACTGTTATCGAGAGAATATGATGATACTTGTGATGACATGTTGAACGCAAAATATTTCATTAGCGTTTGTGTCTTGGGGACGTTCTCCGCTACGTGATGTGACGTGACGTCTCACTACGACAAGCTACCGCAAAGACGAACAACCTCCTCATCAGCTCCTCAGAGTTACACCAATCTTTATTTCACCTGCATTACTGAGAATAATAAACCTAATCTAGACAGCGAGCTAGGTGGCTTAATTAGCCGACACTAGCTAGGACTGGTAAGAGTGTGGAAGCACTGTAAGGACATCAACATTTGACAAACGACTTCTTCAGAGTGAAGAATCAGTGACCAGTGGAGTTGTGTGGCTCTGATGGCGTATGAACACCACAAAACCTTCAGCAAAGTGTAAAGTAACCGGATCTACTTTTTACAGCATCGCTCCAGACTCAGGTGAGAAAACTCAGGTGAGAACAGTTCTTAGACTTTTCTAGACCCTTATTTTTCCGTTTAGCTTAACATCTGTATTTTGAATTTGTGTTTTACATTTGCGTATTTATGTACACGTTCACTGACAGGAGTTCCTTGATAATTCTATTAGAAGGGAGTTTGGAGATTTGGGAAAGATGTCAATATATTCGTTTAACTTTAAAACGAATTTTCGAAACATACAATCCAATGTTGGTAACCTTTATCACTAATAATAGACACATGAGAAAGCAGAGATGGATGTGAAAGCACCTTCCTCCCGCTCCAATGATGTTAATTTGATCTCATTTCCTGAGCTCTGATTAGTTCTGGAGGGTCTCTTTTCTAAACCTTATCAGCTCCGTATTCAAGCCCAAGATGGATCTTATCACTCACCTGCACCGTCAAACACACCGGCATTGTTCACACCTTCACAACTTTATCAGAATCAACAGTTTGTTTCGATTTTTCAATTAATCGCATCTGCGTGGCCTTTTTTGGCGTGGTGGGCCGATGTTATTTGGATAATTAGCGCCGGGCCGCGGAGCTGAGAGAAGAGAGAGGGGAAAAAAAAAAAAAAAGCCAAGGGAGAGTAATTGAATCCTGACATATGTGAGCTGTTTGGTTTTCATTTTAAAGAGAGCGACGGTGTTATCACCCCTCTGTTTGCCCTACGGCCCTTTTGTGCTCGAGGAGGCCCAGGACTAAACCAACAGAACAGTTCCCATGGGCCAGGAAAGAGTCAGAGGTGCATTCCTGCTTTCTAGTTAGCATCAGGAATATTACATTCGAGAGATGATGGCCGAGCTCACATACGAGCACGTTTCTGAATCCTGCGTATTTAGATTAGTATTGTTCACGTGGAAGTGATGTTGATGATGATGTCTTGAAAAATATGCACAAAAAAAAAAGAAAAAAAAAAAAAATAAATAATAATTCACACAGCTACTGATGGAAAAGGAAAAAAAAAAAAAACAACCCTAAAACAATCCACGTCAATATTATGAAGGTGGCGATAAACACAGAAATACACAAATCAAAGAAAGGGTTCGCTTTCCAGCTGGAGTCCTTCAGAAACCTGTGTAACCGAGACAGAAGGGAGGGAGGGGGGGAAGAAAAGGAAGCGAAAAATCAAGGAGCAGCAGAAATGGGAGAGAAAAAAAAAAAAAAAAAAAAAAAAAACATCTAATTGAAACACTAAGCGCTGGCTTGAAGAGAGAGAGGCAGGATAAAGCCTCATAATTGCATAATTATACCAGTCGATACCTGACATAGTGAATACAGCCACTTCTGCAGACGTCAAATGAGTTCCACATAATTTAACCAAACACTGGGCAAAACCTGAGGGCGATGAATCAGCGCAAGGCAGCGGAAAGGGAAAAAAAAAAAATAAAAAGGCTTTGCGCTTTGCTCGTCTCTGCTCTCCTCCTTCTCCATTACAATCCTAACGCATTTAAGGACAATTTTCTTTCTTTCTGCGTTTAGAAATTAAGTTAAAATTAACACAGGAAAATTCAGACCGGGAAAAAAAAAAAAAACTCCACACTCTCCAACTGAATCCAGCTGCATATATTACATATATTATATTATATTATACAAACCTGCGATTACAGGCGTCTGAGTGTGAAAGAGCTGCGAGACAACGGGCTTAGCACGGGCTTTGTACTTCAGTAATCAACAGATGTACTTACAGGCCGCGGCCTCGGCACCACAGAGCAGCTGAATGGCCAAAAAAAAAAGCGTCCACTTTGTACATCTTCGCCTTAATCAAGGCTTTTCTATTCAGCAATTTGACCTTTTGTTCAAAACAGGATTATCACACACACACACATCCCCCCCAACACACATTACCACCTTTCTTTCTTTTTTATTTATTTATTTTCTCCTCTCTCCCCAGCCAGTTACCAAGGGCGACCCGTGTGACGAACGTAATTGCAATAATTTGTTAAACGCCATGGCAACCCACATTAGAATGGGGAGTAAATACGACAGGGGCTCTCATTTCGTCTAAGGAGTCCGGGAATGGAAGGAAAAAAAAAGACGAAGAAGAGAGAACAGAGAAGAGAGAAGTAGACAGGAGTGCGTATTTGCTTTGTCTCCAAAGCGCTGGTTTATTGGTAATGGTGGCAGGGTAAGAAAGGTGGACGCGGCAGTAATTTCACCCCGTGATTAATGCCCCCGCCGGTGTTGGTATTGGTGCTGCGCGCCTAACTCTACAAACACCTCCGACTTCCAATCTGTAACCATGTAAAGCCTCTAAAGTCGCCCCCACTCCATTACACAGCCCCGGCTTTCTTCGCTCCATCTCGGCGAACAAACAGCTCTATTTGAGCTCTCCCCTCAGCTGAAAGGAATCCTTAATTACACAATATTACCCCTCTTCATTGCTCTCGGGGTGGGAGGAGGGACGCCGGCGTGGGCCCCGCGCTTACAGGCGACGTTAGCATTCACAGCCAGCAGCTGGTTTACACACCTACTGACAAAGAGGGCCACAGGCGGAGGGCCCCGCTCAGGGAGGTGGCTACATTCACACAACTAATTGATTTCTGCACGGCACGGCAGGAGGACGAGCCCCTCCACCGCCACGGCCACCTTCTCCCCCACTCCACCTCCCACCTTCTCCCTCCTTCCCTCTTTATCCAACGCTCACTTTCACTCTCACTTTCTCATTCTTTCATTCTCTCTCTGTCTCTCTCTCTTTACCTGCTACTCTTACCCTCAGACATGATGGCTGCTAATGGAACATTCAGAGAAAGGAAAGAAAAAAAAAAAAAAAATCAGCTTCTCATTCCTCATTCCACAATCCTGCAAATTCCAGCGCATACACGACACTGTGTTTTATTTAAAACGGTGCTCTGCTGGATGAAATGCTGACTTTTACTCCTTTCGGTACGGCTAAGCAGGTTTAAAGACAGTATATATCGCATGATAATCAGACTTTATCGTCTTGTAACTTTTTTTTTTACGCAAGCCTGCATAACTAACAGGACTAGGGAAGTCATTTTAGAGACATAACAGGTACCAGAGACCAGATGAACGCATTGAGATGCATAAAATAATCGAATAACTTCCTAATAAATGGGATAAATCAACGCACAAGTAATCTAATGATTGCAGACTGGGATGATTTTTGGAAATATTTACAGATTAGAAATTGTTTGGAGAAGAGAATGTTTTAGAAGGAGTTCTGCGAAAGACCAAGGCCTCTAATTTTTTATCAAAGGTGTGTAAGGATTGACGGCAGGAACGGTAAAAATCCGAGACTGATTTGGGGAAAAGACCTTAACAGTGACATAGATAAGCATACATGGAATAGGGAGGTATATAAAGAACGTAAGAGGTCAATTTGTCCAGTATAAGGCTTTACACAGGTATTACTACATGCTAGTTTGGCTTTATAAACTGAGTAGGTTGAATAATAATAATAAATGCTGGAAATGTAAACCAGAAACTGGCACGTATATTCATGCTCTCTGGGAATGTCTTTTCCGAAATAAAACTGATTCCTCCGAATAAAAACAATGACTTCTCCCTCGTTACTGTAGGTACAGTCACGGCAAAGAGAAACAAACCTCTGACACTTACACTGTGGCCTGAATCAATGCTCAAACCGCTCACTCATATTAAAAAAATGTTAGCAAATCATACACATATAGACATCTGGGAAAATTTTATTAAGATGGTCACTTCAAAGGAGGAATGATATTAGACCTCCGTTTGTACCGCCTTCTAAATTATCCATCTTGTTGTGAATTACATCTCACTTTTTTTGTGTATTGTGCCTGTCTTGTTATCTTCTGTTTGTACTGAGTGTGTTATATCATGCATAAGAAAAACTAATAAAATTTAACTTAAAAAAAAAAAAAAACAAAAAAACTAATAATTGCACATTTCCGGGTCTAGAAAAAAAATCAGCTCGATCGCGTTTATCGGTAGTGAGGTGTTAGTGTCCCTACATCTTAAATCAAGGAGCTTGTAAACAGTTTAAAACTCTTTTATCAGGTTAACTAGTTGGTTAAATAATATTAAACGTGTAAATATGTGATCAGACGCTAAAACCGGACGCTACTGGGCGCTAAGACGTTACTCTCAAGCCAAATAATAAACTTTATATTTTTAACGCTGCAAACTACATTTAGATTCGTAACTCGTAATTTTTTCAAGCAGTTTCTGCTACGAAATGTTTTTTTCCTGCCTCGGGTTACGTTTCAGCGCATACACACTCGCGCTGAAATAAAATATTACAATCTTCTTTAAATCAGTGAATTCAGATCAATGTAAGACGACATGAATCTACACAGCTCAATTATTGTACTTTAGTCGGGAAGTTGAAATTAAGGTTGATTTGTTTGTAGATGTTGTGATAAGTAAATGCCTCAAATACTCTGGATTCTGATTGGTCAGAAGGTGTGGATTAATTTTCTATAACGGCGGCACTGACAGGTTTAAAATGATCGACGTATCAGAGCGAGCGCGTCAGACACGTGTACTTCCGGCGCGGCACATGAACGGATTTTACGTTTTCCGACATGTTCGGGACAGAAGAGTTTACTCTCTGCGGTTTCTCGGTAACATGACGAGCTGCGTTTATTCGTTTTTTTTTGTCTTATTAACTTCAAGAGAAAGAAAAAAGAGAGAGAGAGAGAGGGAGAGAGAGAGAAAGGCTGGTGAGGGAACGACTGTTTATAGCTGCTATAACGTAAGTGAGAACACGAACCGACTCGTCTCATAGACGTTCCACAATAATAAAGGTAACACTAAATGGATAAAAAGGAGTTCATGCTTCATACTCACGCTGTAGTATTTGCGGACGTGTCTCCGGATGTCCAGTAGCAGTTTGTTGCTGATTTGAACCGTGTGATGAAGCGGGCTCGCGTTACAGGGGACGTGACAGCAGCGCTTCAGACTCGGCTCCATCACGTTCCCCTGAGAGAGAGAGAGAGAGAGAGAGAGAGAGAGAGAGAGAGAGAGAGAGAGAGAGAGAGACACACACACACACACACACACACACACAAGTACCGCAGTTCAGTGTTTCTTTTTTTCTTTTTTTTTTTATTATATCCATCATTCCGATGTAGACACGTTTTAAATTTTCATTAGTTTAGTAAAGACTTAAATGAACAAATGTTTTTTCTACAGAGTTAGTAATTCTATGGAAAGAGCAATAATTATTTAAGACATGAGCCACCCTTTTTTTCCTGATATTTAAAAAAAAAAAAAAAAAAAAAAAAAAAAAAAAAAAAAAAAAAAAAAAGAAAGAAAAGCCGTGCAAAGCCGTTGGTCTGATTCGGGGCTTTTAGCAGCCCTGTCAAGAGCGGCGAGGATTAAACAGTGGGTGGAAAACACAGCACCCCTTCATCCTGTCCCCTACCCGAGCTGTCTTCCACAGCCATTACATCTCAAACAGGCCAAAACGCACGGAGCGTTAATGCGTTAGAACACTCAAACATCAGAAACTTTCTCTCTCCGGCGAAAAACTTGACCAGCGCTCTGCTTTATGACAGGAGGAAAGCGTTCAGCCGCATGTTGGATCGGACCACCGGTAGTCTCTGTGAGCCATTAGCCCGTTTATGATGTTTACTCCCATCATTGGATAGCACTTTGAGAGGAACAGTGCTTCTATGCAAATACTCTTTCGCCTCTCTCGGGCCGGCTGCGGCAGCGAGAGTGTGTTTGCATTCCTGCTCTCCTCCTCCCTCCTTTCTGATAAGAAGGAAAGAAAAAGCTTCTCGCCGGACCGCTCGGCTGAGAGTCAAGGCTTTTCCTCCTGCGCTCTCTTTTTTTTTTCCCCTCTTTCATTCCCCCCTCTACACAGATGCTCTGAAATACCACGCTCTTAATTATCACACGGGCTTATCAGTGAGGCATGAGCAGCCGTGCGTGCGTGTGTGTGTGTGTGTGTGTGTGTGTGTGTGTGTGTGTGTGGGAGGGAAAATCAAAGTCGGAAAAGTGAGGACGTTCTAAGCAAACTATGCGTACACGCTTTATTTCTCCGCGTTAGTCTACATCAGAGGTCCTTGCGAAAGCGTGCGAGTTCTCCAACACGCTAGGAGGACGCGGTTTGGCGAGGGAGTGCATGTCACTTTTTTTTTTTAAACGGATTGCAGAAAGACGAGGGAAAGCTGCGCGCCGCTGCCTTTAACTCTTAATTAGACGTAGATAAGACTCCACTCCCTTAACTGAATAAGACAGCTGTTCTGCAGCTATGCAGGAAAAGAAAAAAAAAACAAAAACAAAAAAAACATACACTCCTACTCAACAGCTAAAAATAAAGAGAGCAGTCATTATATAAATGCTGTCCGTCGTCTGATGTAGAACCTTAATTCTCAAAATGAGGTCAGAGGAACTGCAAGTGTTTGTGACATTACCAGAGGGCTGAGATTTTTTTAAATTAAAAAAATAAATAAATCTCCACTATCAGGTGATACTCTGTGACGTAATCCTGGCTTCAGGCTAAAACACGCCGTAAGAGACGACAGCGATCTGGACGTATCTCACGGTTAATGACGCCAATCAAAGCGCGAAGACGACCTGCAGCGTCGTCCGATGATACAAGCGATAAAACGTACACAGAGTTCATCGCTCGCAGAAAACGCTGGCTAGGCGAGACAAGCTGTCCTCGCTCGACGCTAAGCGAGTGAAAAATAACAGCTGTTAAATTCGTGACGATCGTCTGATATCCGACTTCACAGACGGCGAAGGATTCAGACGCAATGAAAACGAAAACTTGACTTAAAGATGTACATCAGCGCTTTTTTCCCCTCGGAGCGAAACAGAACCCGCTCTTCACTCGATCTCTAGCTAGCTAATGCGCGTTATTTAGAATAAGCTAGCTAACGCTATAAAGAACGAGTCTAGTAGGCTAAGAGCATGAACACAAAACGTGGGAGCTTTTCATTGCTGCTATTTAAAGTGGGGAAATTTAAACCGAGTGAAATAAAATGTACCGTGACGTACACAAGGATACGCAATTCGGTACAGATATCACCAAGAACCAAAGAACACGTGCACGGTTTTAAACAAACTGTATCGGTGCATCCCTAATTATTATTATTACTGTCATTATTATTATTATTATTCTTCGGTTCAGTAATATAAACAAATCTGTAAAATAGTTCCTTTAGTGTTTTTTCTCCCGTTATGTAGCAAATGACCTTGAGGAAAGATGACCTTGAACCGTGAGACTCACCGTTCCCTCAAACACGCTGTCGTAGATGTTCTCCGTGCCGCACTCGGGACAGGTGAAGGAGAACCGCTCGCAATCGCGGTACCGTTCTTCGTCTGTCAGCTGAGCCGGGACGCCCAGGAAAGCGTCCGACTCCTCCTCTCGCTGCTGGCGCTGCTGGGCCCGGAACTGCCCCGGGTCCAGACCTGAAGGACGCACAGATGTGAGCTAAACACCGACACACACACACACACACCTGAGCTCACACACACTCCTATCACACGGGGTTCCAGGCTCTACACCACCGTCTCAACACACATTTATATGATAACGATTACGTATTCCAAAGGATTTATATAAATAAATAAATAAATAAAGCGTTCATAAATAAAATCATCTGAGACATAAAACTGTCTTGGATCTCATGTTAAACATTTACTTTTAATATTCGAATATTCACAAACAAATCACAGGTTTATATATTAACGCACTCGTTCTAATACGGCGCCGTTTCTATAGTAACAGCTCACTCACAGCAGACACGTCACTAATAATAAACGGATTAATAACAAGTAAAATCGCTCATATGGTGAAGTTATCTTCATCTAACGAGATGTTTATTTAACATCCACGGAAGGAGTCTCCAGTGTCAGCGCTCTGTAACAGTCAGACGTAAAGCTGTAAGTTTTTAATACAAGTTTTCCGACATCTTCAGGACAGAGGAGTTTCTCGGTAACACGACAAGCTGCGTTTCTTTTGTCATATTAACTTTAAGAGAGAGAAAAGAGCGAAAAGAGAACGACTGTTTATAGCCGCTATAACGCGAGTGAGAACAGGAACTAGCTCGCTTCACCGACGTTCCACGACATTAAATGCAACTATAATTGGATAAAAAAAATATTCGTTGTTGTTTAAGTAGGAAAAATATACTCACTGGTAAATTGTTGTCGTATAAGACGAATAAAACACTTCAGGATGTGAAAATAAAGGACGTGTAAAGAAAGCGGTGGCGCTTCATCAACAGCACGTCACACGTTATTTTCCTTTAACAGCATGACACGGAGGGGTTTACTTCTTACTACACACAACAACAACAACAACAACAACAACAACAACGAGGTGTGAAGAGACAGAGTGGACGGAAGAGACGACTGGAAGAAGTGTGACTGTGAGACTAAAGTATGAGAAGAAGAAACATACAGAATCTAGAAAGATATTGCTAAGCGGAGGGGTGTAAATAAAAAACGTATAAATAAATAAATAAATAAATAAATAAATAAAGCTCAGATAAGCAGCTGAGATGATCATATCATTAAGAGATGGCAGCTGAAGATCCATTTCATCCTCCCAGGTGACACCGTACGCCGTTAGAGCGCGAGGAAACACAGCCGACGTCCCCCTGAGTAATTTAGCTAAGTGAATAAGTGAGTAAATAAATAAAGTGTCGACTGCAAGGCTACGGGGATTAAAGGAGGAGGAGGTGGAGGCTCAGGAGCTGCTGCCATCTGCAGGCAGACATCCACAGCATACAACCTCAGTCCAGGGTTAAAACACACACAGCAGTACAAAGCTAGCACACACACACACACACACACATACACACACACACGCACACGCACACACGCGGTACCGTATCGCTATCTGCTCGGGGTTTCTCCACTGACTAGCGTAATAACGCCAATTCAGAAATCTTCCCTCACGCAAGCGTTACAGGATCTACGTAGAACCCGACACCGGACTGTTTCTCTATCAGAACCGGTTCCAAGTACGGCGGCGGCGGCGATACGATAAAAACACCGTATCACGATTCTCAGGGACATTTCTGCGATACCTGATATGCATCACGACATTTAGATTTTTTCCTCAGAAAAAAAAAAAAAAAAAGGAGAGTTGCTTTAAAAATAACAAAACTGTCAACAATGCTTTATTTAACACCTACAGAAATATATTTCTTTTCCTTTTTTTATTTACGTTTAGACACAACATTTTTATTCATCACAAAATGGAGAAAAAAATGTAAAAATTTTTAAAGATCACGTACAACATTTTAACATCAAATCCGCTGCTTTGGGTCAGTTTATTATTATTATTATTTTTTTTTTTTTATTATATTAAGAAAATATAGCACGATACCCGTGATATTTCAAGAAAGTGTATTGTGACAATATATCACGATATCGATATTGTATCATCGTATCGCCCAGCCCTAATCTGTACCACATCTATAACACAGAACTACAGCGGAGCAACACGACCGCGTAACATCGTTACCGTGATAAAATATACACACCGTCACGAGATGCTTTTCTGAGACACTGTGTGTATCGTGAAATCAGTTTCGGATTTTTTTAAAAAATTTTTTAATCTACCAGTTGCAGACTCTGATTGGAAGCAGTTCATATGATGTTAAAGTTTTGTGTTGTTTTAAATCTTAAATCTGTTTGTTATTAAATCGATATATCGTGATGCATATCGTGCAACGTAGAAACGTCTTTCTAGTATCGTTCATGTCTACAGTCGACAGTTTGATTATTCATGAGTTTGCCATCAATAATGACATCTTTAATAATAATTTTTAATTTTTTGAGTTCTGCAAAATTTGATAAGTCATAAATGCATAAAATATATGTATTATTACTATTACTATTATTATTATTATTCTCTTATTATTATTTATCATTTACTGCCATAAATAAAAACACAACTTTATTATAAAAAGTTACATTTTGTAAAAAGTTTAAAGTTACATGTACTGTATTGCCTCTCTCTCTCTCTCTGTGTGTGTGTGTGAGAGAGAGAGAGAGAGAGAGTGTGTGTGTGTGAGAGAGTGTGTGAGTGTGTGTGTGTGTGAGAGAGAGAGAGAGAGAGAGAGTGTGTGTGAGAGAGTGTGTGTGTGCCTACATTGTTGATACTTTACAAAACATACTGCTGTAGTACAGTGTATTGTTTTACTTTTTTTGTGTCTTGAGATATTCGTGTGTGTGTGTGTGTGTGTGTGTGTGTGTGTATATACATATATAAATATAAATATATATAAATATACACACATATACATGATATGTAATTGTGGTCATATCACCTCACCCTTACACAGAACCATTTTAGGATTCAGTGCAACTCTAAACCTAAAACCATTCGTTTCAACTGTAAAGAAACAAACCAGTCCACAGACATGCAGTCCCCGTGACGAGATAAATACACGGGCAGACACACAAATCTTAATGAAGCTGAGTGGATTAGAGGGGAAATGTCATGAGGATTAAAGCACAAGTCCAGTAGCCTTGACTTACAACTACTTGACATTTCAACGACCTGAAAGGCAGAAGACCTTCAGCCAGAATGCACTTTACTTCTGTATGTGTTTGGTGTGTGTGTTATGTGTGTTATGTGTGTTACGTGTGTGTGTGTGTGTGTGTGTGTGTGTGTGTTAGTGATACTATCTGCACTGGACTAGTTTTACCAGACAAGGTTCAAAGAGATCTGACACAAACACCACCACACTGAGCGTTACTGTGTGTAGTTATTAGATTACAGTCAGGTGTGTGTGTGTGTGTGTGTGTGTGTGTGTGTGTGTGTGTGAAGCCCTATTTGGATGGCATTCGTTGGCTCCTGATATTTTGACAGAATCACGGCACAGCAGTTTCGCTCTGCTCCGATTATCAGTCGTGAATCACGTCGTCGCTTCATTAACGTACGCCAGGATCACGTCGCAGAGTATCGCCTGGTACCGGATGCTGGTTTCGAAACCCTGGGACATGAACGCCGTATCGGACCGATACCTGAAACCAGTACTACCAAAAGAGGTGGGAAAATAAATAAATCAATAAAAGAAAGGTGTGTTAGAGGAACTCTGACCGAGCCAGGTGGCGATCAGGACGGCGTCGATACCCTCGATGGGCTCACAGATCCGGCCCACCACGGGGTGGACCTGCTGCGAGAGGTAGTACTGCGTGTCCAGGCTCAGACCCGGCTGCTTCTGGAGCTGCTCTGGAGCGTACGCTCTCTGGCTGGCTGCCAGATTCGAACCGTCCTGGAACCCAAAAAAAAAAAAAAAAAGGAGGGAAAAAAAAAAGTTTTTAAAAAAGAAAAGAAATATCGATTTTTAGATGTTTAGATGTTTAGAAAATGCTGGATGTTCTACCTGGCAGATGATGTAGGACACGGTGTCTCCTGCTTTGACCTTCCGGCCTCCCTGAGAGTTGATCCACAGAGCCACATGCACATGGGGGAGACTCTTCTTATCCGGGTAGTCCTGAGGGTCCTTCGTCAGGGCCTGCACACACACACACACACACACACACACACACACACACACAATGCTAAACATCCGTCACGTGTAACGCTCTCGACATGCGTAAGCTCGCAGCTAAACGTGCGTCACCTTGTGGATCTCGAACATGCTGAGAGCGACGCTGCCATTGGCCACCTTCTCCCCAACCTCGATCAGATGCTGCTGGATGTTCTCCAGGATCGCGTCCCGGTTCTGGTCCGACAAAATCTGACCAATCACGTAGCTGAAGAGGGGAAGGAAGTTATTGTACGCAGGTCGAGCTCATTACACTGAATTACACTCAGACGACTGTCTCCAAACATGACGACATGCCGGAGAGCTTCTGGATTCAAGAATGGACAGATTCTCTAAACGAAAACAGAGAGTGATATGTTCTCTTCTCTTCTAAATGTAGATAGATAGATAGATAGAAAGAAAGAGACAGAGAAAAAGAAAGAATGAAAGCAAAGCGGACAAACGCGAGTGAGAGGAAAAATGTGGCCAGAGAAAGAACGAAAAAGCAAACGTGGAAAATGCGGTCAAAAAAAGAAAGAAAGAAAATTAGCAAAGGAATGAAAGTAAAAATGGAAAAAAGTGAAAGAGCAATTGTGGTCAAAAGAAAGAAAGAGTAAGAATGAAAGCAAGAATGGAATAAAGTGAGTAAGAGGAAAAATGTGGCCGAATAAAGAACGAAAAGAAAGAGAAAGAAATAGAGTATAAAGGAAGGAAAGAAAGAAAGACAGACAGAAAGAAAGTTAACAAAGGAATGAAAGCAAAAAAGGAAAAAAAAGTGCAAGAGCAAGAGGAAATAATTGTGGTCAAAAGAAAGAAAGAAAGAGAAAGATAGAGAGAAATAGAGTATAAAGGAAAGAAAGAAAGAAAGAAAGAAAGGGAGACAGAAAAAGAGATAAATAAAGAGTTTAAAGAAATAGAAGAGAAAGAAAGGAAAGGAAAGAGAACATAACAGGAATTTTTTTTTTTAGAAAAACAAAGAAAGAAATAAAAAATGAAAAAATAAAAATTGAAGAATAAATAAATAAATAAATGAAAGAATAAATAAATAAACAAACAAATAAAAAAATTGAATACTTTACAATAAGAGAAACATTTTCAGCACAGATTTATTTTACGGATGTCGTTGAACTACTCAAACACGAGGCACATTATTTAAATGCGTATAAAAATATTTTAAATGTTTTATTTTGCACGTCTTCCACACGCACTGAGGCGTGGATTCAACACGTGACCAGTTAATCCCAGACCCCTGGGAGACCCCGGACCCCGTTCTGAGGGTCACGTCCCTGTACAACGTCACTGCAGTTACCTAGCCACGCTAACGACACGCTAACGACACGCTAACGGGCAACTGAGAGTCTGATCGGCTGATCAGTACAAAGAATTTCATTCCATCTCACGTGAAAAACGTACAGCTAAACGTCAAAGAACCGTGAACGCCATGCCTCGGGTCGATCAGGCCGGTGTTCGCTTCCTCGCATCAGTCTGTACGAGACTGGAAGGGGAAGAAAAGGCTGACCGGCTCTGCTTTAACAGCTCTTTTACAAATTGCCGTCTTCATTTCAGCAGCTTGCGTGGGCAGTTAATTAAACACCGGCGCCGTGTTGCGCGGAATCAAGCAGGACACATCACACTGTAGGCTTTTTACACGCTGGACTGGTGCAAAGAGAACGGAAACGAAAATAAAAACAGTCAGCTAAGAATCAGTTTATCTCCTGTCACGATAATAGGTTTAGAATTTCCTTTCCAAGACGTCGAAAAAGAAATCAGATACAACAACAACAACAACAACAACAACAACGAGGCCCAAAGCTGCATTACGGTTGCCGTTTCTATTTTAATGAGACTAACATTTGGCTAAATGATGACCTTTGGACTGCTTGATATAGGAACCAAAATCTCTATCATTTAGAGCATGCTTTAAAAAAAAAAAAAAAAAGGACTCTATTTTCGAATTTAAAACAAATAATAAATATGACTTCTAATTATTAATTATTAAAGATGCTCTAACTCGATCTGAATCTCAACAGTCCACTAATATAATTAATATAATGAATAAAGCAGATTTTATATTGTACCCTGAGTAGTGAGGATACAGTATACAGTGAACAGGAAGTCGCTGCTGTTTGAGGTTCGTGACTAATGATGACCATCCTGCACTCTTAAAGAAAGAAAGTTTAAGCAGCGTTAGATGTTAAATAAGTGGAAAAGAAAAAAACACAGCTGTGGGTAAATAAATTTATGTTTATAATAAAATAAGAAAATGATTCTCGCCTCCTTGGGGATTTCGCTGCTTAAGAAAGTGAAGTAGCAGCTTTGGCTACTGTTGTTTACTCACTCGCATGCATTTAAACATCACGAATTTCAATTATTTTAAATAAGAAACGTGACGGAAGTGAAAGCCGTGTACTGCGAGCGAGGTGTGGAAATAAAGCCGACACGTGTGCACTGACTTGCCGCACTCCTTGGCGAGGTCGCACCAGTCCCTGCGCACGATGTCCAGGCCTTTCAGCTCCTGCTTGGTGGTGTAGCGGCCGTCTCCCTGCGGCTCCACCATCAGAGCGGCGTACTTCTTCTTCTTCAGCAGCAGCAGCGACTTAAACACGCCGTCGATGTCGAGCTCCAGCAGCCGGTACAGTTTATTCACCTCGCTCTTCACCTAATAACACACACACACACACACACACACACACACAATCACTAGCTCTAGCTTCATCCTTTAGGAAAAAAGATTCATAATTATTATATATTCTCACTATACACAGGGAATACCATCAGAAGTTTTCCGACATCTTCAGCACAGAGGAGTTTACGCTTTGCGGTTTCTCTTTTTTTACCAAATTACGGTGGAATCAGTGGAATAAAACACTTCAGGGACATGCTGTTATGCGAAAATAATCAACTCTGGGCTTCGTATCGGGTCATGTCATACCAACTGGTCATGGATTATTTTCCTTTAAAAGCACGTCCTGTTGATTCTCACCCAGAATATTCATCGATATTTTAAAAATATATGGGAAAAAAGTATAACATGAATTGCAGATGTTTATACAGAGCCATTTTTTTTTTTAACTGCATAAAGTGTCATGAGTGTCATTTAGCCAAAAAATAAATAAATAAAAAGAAAGAAAGAAAGAAAGAAAGAAAAGTTTTTCTCAAGGCCAACGTAAGCCGACTAAAAGATTCAAATATTCAATTCAAGTATTTATTGCTTTTAAATGAATAAACATTGAAAATTTTAGTATTAGTATTTAAGACGTGAAATTTGTTCTCGTTTATTTTCCGTAAGCTCCGATTGTTATCCTGGTCGGGCGGCGGAGGATACGGGGTCGAAGGTTGGGCGGGAACGCTGGGCGTAATCCAGGAATACACACCCCGGATGACATGTCAGTCCATCACAGGACAACACACTCACACACACACACACACACACACACACTCTTGAAATGAATACGCTCCAGCTACCTTGTTGCCCAGTTTGAAGACCTCGTCCAGGTTGGAGCTGTTGGTGTTGATCATGATGGAGTCGGTGTCTCCGTAAATCACATCCAGGTTCATCTGCACGGGAACACGTTCAACACGTTCAACACGTTCAACACGTTCACACTCGGAGCCGATCGCCACAAGCTCACGAACAAGCAATCACACAGATAATCTTCTCAACTCACCTTCTGAACCATGTCTTTGGTGTGCATTAGGATCTGAAAAGGAACGATAAATATATCAAGATCTCTCTCACAGACACGCACTTAAAATATATACGTTTTATAACTATAACTATAACTATACTGTACACACACACACACACACACACACACACTAGAGAAAATGACTGTTAAACAGACAATACTGTGAAACCGGCGTACATTACGGACACTCTCTCTCTCAACAGCAGGCATAGTGACACGCCAAACACACAAAGAATTTAATTAGCAAATCTATTCAGTAATTCAACACTTAGCAATAGGGAAAAGAAAAAGCCTCGGTGATTTGCTTTTAAATGGAGGATAATTGGCTAAGAGGGCTATTAGCTGCACTGAAATGGGGCTCCAAACCCACACACCAGCCGAGCCATAATAACGCCTAATGGCCTTAATCACCGGTGGCCTGCATAACGGAGAGAGTGAGTGCGCCACAGAGAGAGAGAGAGAGAGAGAGAGAGAGAGAGAGAGAGAGGAAAAGAGGGGAGAGGAGGAGAAAAAAAAAAAAAAAAAAAAAAAAAAAAAAAGAGTAGGAGGGGTGTCCAGCTGTAGATTGGGACCTACGTCAGCTGCAGCTGTCATGGAACAAAAAACCGACAGAGAGAACAGAAGAAAGAGAGAATAGAATAAAAAGTGCTAAAATGAGAGACAGACAGACGGTGAATGACAGGCGTGAGTTTAGTTTAGTCGAACAGCACTTAAAATTCACACACACGGACGCCGTCAACGGCGGGATGGCGTGAAGGAGCTGAGTTACTGTTACCACACCGAGAGCACGTCCTGAAGTGTTTTATTCCTCTTTTACCGCAGCAGATTCCGCCAACGATGACCATTTTTAATGATTAGAGAAGGCAGTCGTACATTTGATCTGTTTATGGTTACGTTACAGGAAATGAACCAACACCTTCTGACAGGTAAATAAATTAAAATGCACGCGTCACAGCGACCGTCGTATTCGGTGTTTGAGTGTGTAACGACAGAACGACTCCAGATGCCCGTCACTATTTAAGGAGCGGTGAATTTCGGTGTGATTCACACACAGGAGGCGTGAGGGGTGACCTCTACGCGAGAGAGACTCTGACAGGTGGAGATGGGGGCAATAATCTAAAGCCGGACAGAGCAAAAAGAGGAGGGTGTCATACTGCAGCCTGTCAACAGCAATCGAACAAGCCGCCGCCAGCCATGCTTAACACACACACACACACACACACACACACACACACACACACACACACACAAAACGCATCCACATCCTCGTCATGGACAAGGACGGTGCTATTTCAGAGCGTACGGTCTCCACTCCTTGAAACTGGAGCGGCCTTAAGCGCGCTTTATGAGGTGCCAAATGCCTCATGGGGGGAAGCAAGGGGTCAGATTTGAGTAATTACAGAACAGCCCTGCGCATTAGCAAATACAGCCAAGGTCACCCGCAAAACACACACACACAGAAAGAAAGAGAGAGAGAGAGCGAGAGCGCGGCTCATTAGTTCGCAACAGAGCTGAGCTTTTTTTTTTTTTTTTTTTTTTTAAACGCCTCATCCCTCCTTGTTATGTCAGCGGAAGAATCCATCTCCACACCGAGGAGATCATTAGAAGAAACTTCCTCACCAGAAATCACACCCTAATATTTCGCTCGTACTCATTCATCAGACGCTCGCTTCGAGAAAGCGTGCATGCGTGCACGGTGATGAGTTTGGGTATGTGCACCGGGTTTTCCATAACCCCGTCCATGTCAGTGTGTTATGACAGCAGGGACAGTCTGAGAAGCAAGAGGACAACGCTGGTGAAAGACAAGTCGTTTGACCATGGCTCAGGAATGACCAAGGGGGCAGGGTGGGAGCTCATCTTTAAACACATACCGCTCCAAAACATCCAAGTCTAACTAAACACCGCACGGCTGGGGGTGAAGCCTCCTCCGAGCCGGAGATACGTACTGCACCAACTGCGGCCTTACGCTCAACACTGAGCGACAGAAAGACGGGGATTTTGTTAAGGGTTTGGGTTTGGAAACAATTTAATCCTTTTGTGATCGATGGTTCTGATGGGAAAACGTCTAAACATTAGGATTTTTTTTATTTTTTTATTTCATGTTGATTACAAACATTACAGGCAAACAAACGGACTTCAAACATAATAATTCATTTCATTTTGCAAAGGGTTTAATTTGTCACACGTCGCGTCTCTGACATTCACTAACGCCCGATAATGAATGCTAAAAAGGTCCCCCCCCCCCCCACACACACACACACACAATGAGGATGAGGTAATATTACAAATCCTTCACAAAGCCGACTATCCCTTTAAGACGGAGTTGAGGATGGTGCTCAGCTCGCAGAGCCGGTCTTTATGCAGTGTGTAATTAAACAGGTCGGTGAATCAGAGGCTGTAATGTGCAGCAGGCTGGGAGGATCGTCTTCGGCTCACGTTTGTTCTTGGCTGACTGACCGATAACCACACACGGAGGTTTAAAGTCACTCAAACAAACCCACGCTTCGAAACCCTTACTGCTACTGTTACACTCTTATACTGAAGTCGATTATTTTCCCCCTAACAGCACGTCCGTAAGCGTTTTATTCCTCTTATACCACAGCAATCTGCCAACTATTACAATTTCTAATTCATTAAACAACATAACTATATTTATCCATATAGAGACACATTTAACGCTATGGAACGTCCATGAACCAAGTTAGTTCCTGTTGTCACTTACGTTACAGCAGCTATAAACAGTCGTTCCCTCATCAGCCTCTCTTTATTCTCTCTCTTCAAGTTATTAATACTAAAAACGCAGCTTGTCATGTTACTGAGAATCCGCAAAAAAACAAAAAACAAACAAAAAAAAAGCTTAAACTCCTCTGTCCTGAAGGTGTCGGAAAATTTAAAGTTACAGCTTTACCTCTGACTGTTACAAAGCGCTGACACTGGAGACTCCTTCCATTAATTAACGAGTTAAATAAACTTCTCCTTACAGAAAACTTATCAGCTATTACACACGCCGTACACGTCCCTGCGAATGAGCTGCGACTACAGAAACGATAACGTATTAACGTAAACCTGGGATTTGAA
The DNA here is from genome assembly GCA_037576675.1 of Pangasius sanitwongsei. Lineage (NCBI taxonomy): Eukaryota > Metazoa > Chordata > Actinopteri > Siluriformes > Pangasiidae > Pangasius > Pangasius sanitwongsei. The sequence continues at coordinate 18,494,839 of CM075024.1, forward strand.
TTACAGTTCACAGCCGTTAGTGTATCTCTACACGATATAAATATTACATCATCACATCACCCGGCCCTAACGGGTACAGCATTATATTATTTGACACTAACTAGCTATAAAATGTTGTTTTCTCGTCCGCATCCGCAAGCTTGGGATTTGATGGACAAGAACCTAAGCAACACATCTGACATTCATGTAAACCGCAACCGGCCCGTAAAGCGGCGCGACCCGAGTGTGTTACGGCTGTGCGCTCTTTCTGAGCCCCGCAGGTCCGCACTCCACATCACAGCAGCAGGCATTTTAATCCCAAGTGGGCCATGAAAAACCTTGTAAAAGAAAGTATCTAGTGACGATTGTTTTGAAAAGCAGGCTGCTGAAAAGCATTTTGAGGATGACAGTCGCTCGCTTGAAATAGCCAGAGACACGCTGAACTGTCAGGGTGATCTATAGCTGCTGCTGTCATCTCTCTATCCTACACACACACACACACACACACACGAGAAGTTAACTAGTAGATGTTTTAACATATACACAACACACACACACAGATACGGTTTTGGTCTCATATCTAGCTCTACATCCAGGCAAGCAAACACACACACACACATAAAGACACTCACAAACACACACACTCACAAACACAAAGACACACACACACACACACACACACACACACGAGAAGTTAACTAGTAGATGTTTTAACATATACACAATACACACACACACACAGATACGGTTTTGGTCTCATATCTAGCGCTACATCCAGGCAAGCAAACACACACACACACACACACGAGAAGTTAACTAGTAGATGTTTTAACATATACACAATACACACACACACACACAGATATGCATGGTTTTGGTCACATATCTAGATCTACATCCAGGCGAGCACACACAAACAGACACACACACACACTCACAAACACTCTCACACACTCACACAAACCCAGGGGGGGGGGGGGGGGGGGGGGGGGGGGGGGGGGGGGGGGGGGGGGGGGGGGGGGGGG
>CM075024.1:18502660-18541869 GCA_037576675.1 Pangasius sanitwongsei
GAGAGAGAGAGAGAGAGAGAGAGAGAGAGAGAGAGAGAGAGTGTGTGTGTGTGTGTGTGTGTGTGTGTGTGAGAGAGAGAGAGAGAATCAGGAAGCGTTACTCACCTCTCTACCCTTGTGTGTGACCAGAGCAGCCAGGGGTTTGGCGTAGAAGCGACTGTAGGAGAAGCCCAGACACCCGTACATGCTGTTAGCGGTGAGTTTCAGAGCCTTCTGTCTGATATCATACTGCACAAAAAAAAAAAAAGAAGAGAAAGGAATCATTAAAATAAAAATAATAAAAATCAAACAATAACAACATTCGACTCGGCGTAAAGCCGCGTGCGCTGACCTGCAGGTGAAGGTCCGGGTTCAGATCAGGCTGCTTCATCAGCTGTTTGACCTGCCGCCTGCGCTCCACCAGCTTACGGATCTCCTTCGGAAGAACGCCCATCTCCAGATCCGGGTCCGGAAGCTCCGGAATCTCATCCGCGTCATCGTCCTGCGTCGTCAACACGGAAATCGGGATTCGATTTTGATGTATCGGGATATAAATCTATGCTAAGTAAGGAATTACACACAACGCCGCAGGCTGTTATAGGAAAATAATCCACGACATGGTCGAGTGATGAAGCGGAGTTCCAAGGGTGCCAAGACTTTTGCACAGTACCGTATACAATAGTTGCCAACTATTATCCATTTTTAGGTACATTTAATGTTGTGGAACGTCCATGAGACAAGTTAGCTCCTGTTCTCACTTATGTTATGGCAGCTATAAATCACTCGTTCCCTCACCAGCGTCTCTTTATTCTCTCTCTCTCGAAGTTAAGAAAAAAATATTAATCGCAGCTCGTCACGTTAGCGAGAAACCGCAACGAAGCGTAAACTCCTCTGTCCTGAAGATGACGGAAAACTTCAAGTTACAGCTTCACCTCTGACTGCTACAAAGCGCTGACACTGGAGACTCCTTCCAGAAATGTTACATAAACATCTCCTTACAGAAAACTTTTCTATAACAACGATTTCACAGCTTTATCTCTGACACTGGAGACTCCTTCCATAAATAAGGAATGATAATAATAAACGTCGAAAACTGTTGTTAAATAACAGAACATTTTTTTAAAAAATCTGCGTGTTATTAGATTAGATTAGATTAGATTAGATTAGATTAGATTCTTCAGAGCGTCGACTGTACAAGTCCCCGTGAAGGAGCCGTTACTATAGAAACGATAACGTACTAGAATAAGCACATTGATACAGAAGGAACTACAGTCCATGTTGTTACAGAAAATAAATCAACAGCTTCAGATTTGAGAATAAAGCAGAGCTGTGGAAGAACCCACACACACACACACACACACACACACACACACACCTCAGTCTTTCTGCGTGAGCTGGATGCCTCTCGCTGAACCGTAGTGAAACAGATGTTAAACTCCTGGATGATGGATGGGTACAGACTGTTGAAGTCCAGCAGCAGAATGAACTTATCATAAAAACCTGGAGGAAACAAATAAAGATTTAAAACACACACACACACACACACACACACACACACACACTGACTGAACACTTACCAATCTTAGGTTCCAGCACCAGACCTCCAGCATACGCAGCCTTCTTCCTCACCTTCCCAGACTTGCTCTTCCCTGCATCTACATCATCCTCCTCACCCTAATCCCCAAAGATTAAAAAAGATTAAACACAATCACAGGAAGTAGAATTTAAAAAAGAAATCTATAAGCTCCGTACAGGATCATGATGATGTTTCTTCATGAACTTCTTGTCTGGAACGATGTAGTTCTTCTCGTGGAAGGCGTGAAGCAGCAGGTACTCGTTCCTCTCCGAGCGTCCGCCCATCAGCGTCCGAGACTTTAAAACACAGCAGTGTGGATTTAACACACACACACACAGTAACATAGTGTGTGTAAGAGTGTACAGGTCAGTGGTCGAAGCTCACCAGGACGTTGCCGGCGATGTTGGTGATCTGAAGCGCCAGAGGAAGCACGTTGAGCTCACACATGATCTGCAGAATGAGCTTGGCGTCCATCCAGGTGAGTTCCAACAGGTAGAGCAGGTGAGGAGAGTCACTGAAAGAGTGTAAACTCAGATTAGTTTCGTAGTAATCACTTTAATAAAAATATAACAAAATAGGCTGCGGGTTCATCAACCTGTAGAAGTTCCTGATGTTCTCAGGAGGCACCACGGCTCGCTCCGTCTTCAGGATCTGCGCTGCCAGCTCAGTCAGGTGGTAACTCTTACAGCGAATCAGCTCCTTTGCGGAGATCTCGACGTCACACACGAGACGGCCACAGGCGGCGCTCTTCTCTGCGAACCCACCTCGGCCCTGAGAGGAACGGTTCAGAATCAGCTCCGTCCAATAAACACCAGACGCTACGCTTCTACTCGTAATGATGATTCTCTCACCCCGAGTTTGGGCATGTTGGCCCGCCTCAGCCGCCCTATTTTGGACCAGAAGGGCACCTTGCACATGTTGATTCTCTGCAGAAGCACTTCCAGGTCAAAGCCCAAGATGTCGTGACCCTAACGGAGTAAAACAGAGTTGATCACAGTTCAGGATGCAACCAGAACTCCGTAAAACGTAATTCGCGATCTTCACTCACCACCAAAACGTCGGGATCGATCTTGTGCAACTTGGCCAAGAAGAAGCCCAGGAGAGTGCGTTCTGTCGCTGCAATCTCTACAATCCCATTCTGAGCAAAACATTGTGAAAAACACAGGGACAGCGTGTTCGTAAAGTGTCTCATGATTGAAGCACAAGCACACGAATACCTCCGATCGACGTCACACAAAGCTCACCTTCTTCTTAACCGCGTCCTTGAAGTCGTACGGATAGATGCAGTCTGTGGGCTTGCTCACCACTGAAACACGAAAACACACGCACAGTGACCAGGAAAGCAAACAAACGAGGGTTAAGAGGATTACGAGGATTACGCCACATCGCACATCACACAAGAGCGCTGCTGGAGCGAACATCAGCACAGGTGCGATTCGGCTGTAGGCCGCAGGTAACCGCAGGTAACCACGGCTGTGCTGACATTCAGTACGGCTGCACGATCGCGAGTTCGAAATTACTTTCACACATACGGAGCTCCATAAACAAGAAAGTAATATCGAGTGACTGACGTTTTAGACAAGGAAAACAGTTCCCAAAGAAGCCACAACTGGATGGTGCGTTGCATGTTGCCATGGTAACACAGACCGACCGCCAGTAAGTGTAGTTTCAGTGTAACGAACCGTTGCTAGATTGGGAATTTTACGCAGTGAACACGTAAGCGTTGCGATTCACACGGCGACGTGTCCCAGCGTCGTTATACTAAATACCAGCGATCTCGGAACGCCGCTCGGCCGATCCGATTAGCGGATCGGATCTAATCGTTGTACAGTTTGGTCACAGCTTCTTTTCAGTGTACAGCACATTTCAATTTAAAAACGCAACAATTCTGATTTAAAGTGCAGAGAAATAAAGAAACCAAAATGTAGCCTGATAATAAAACGAATACATGACAATAAATAGTAGCAAAGACGGACTGCTAATAAAAAATTATGGGGAAAAAAAAAAAAAGGATAAAAACAGTATAAAATGAACGTCAAAGTAACAAAGTAAGGACAATAATAAAAGCTAGTTAAATGATGAAGTGAATAAATGTTCTATTTATCACTGATTTATAAAATCAGTGATAAATAAAACACCTACTATTACTATTTAAATGATTTTTAATGTATTTACTTTACATGAGATTGGATGAGCATAATTTAGTGTTTTGAATCATTTCACTTCTGTATTTTTTTCTCCAAACAAATTATATTTACAGCTTGTTTTTAGCCTTAAATACAAACCCAGTCCGTATTTGTTTGTTTGTTTATTTAATGCATCACTCACCACAGAAGTGGGTCTGATAAGGGATGCGTGGAGGCGCCTTGTCCAGAGGAAACTTGTAATGAATAAGAGCGGCCAGAGACACGATCTGTGCGACACAAAACAAAACCCGAAGAGATAAAAAAAATCTACAACAGCTACAGTCCGATCCACCGAACCTGAAGAGAGAAAACTCCTGAAAAGAGAGAGAACTATGCGCCTGACCTCATTGTGGTGGGTCTTGGGGTTGGGAACGGTCTTCAGGCTGATGGACATGACGAGGAGCGGAGGAGGAGGAGGCAGGTCCTTCATCACCGAGATCAGGTCGCTTTTCAGAGCGATGGCCTCGACTTTACACCAGCTCATCGGCTGACTGCACAGCTCTGAACCGAAAGACCACATCATCAATATTACATTACTGAGGTTTTTTCCCCTCACGTATCGTTTTCTAAATGCGTGACTCACGAGGGGTTTTAACGTCAAGCCAGCAGGGTCCGCGTATCTTCCTGCTGAGGAGGAAGTGCTCCAAGCTGGAGGTGTTTGTACCAAACACATGGGAGAAGGTGGAGCCTTTTAGATCGGACGGCAGCTGGGGCATCTCGGCCTACGGGACACGCGGCAAATAAAACCACGGAACAAGCAGAAACTAAAAGTGGACATCAGATAATAAAAATATGCGACGGCACTCACGGAGTATCGCACTTCCAGGTACTCGCACTGCGTAGGTACGTCCGGAATCTCAAAGGCGTAGTTCTTCTCGACTTTCTGTCAGAGCAGGAAAACACCACAGACTGAATTCTGATTTAAAAAAAAAAAAAAAAAAAAAAAGGGCAGGACGGTGTAACGGGAAACTACCTTGGACTTGAACTTCATTATCTTGTATTTTTCCGAGAGGCTGTTAAACTCCTGGTAGACGTCCATCATTCCGACAGGAACGTCCGTCTCCTCGCCAGTCGCCAGGTTTACTTTCTGTTCGACAAATCGGAAACAAGTTATTTATACGTAACGTGAATGAAATTTCAGAAGAAAGCTTCCAGGATTCTGATTCCATCCTAATCATCTCACACACACACACACACACACACATATATATATATATATATGATTAGAACAGTCACACACATGATTAATCATGAAAACAATAAATAATAAATGCATGAAAAACGTGCGTTATTTTTGCTTGCAACTTCATCAAATATATTCACACGGATTTGGATCGATGTCTAACACGGAAGAACAAAATCCTCCCACAAACAAAGCGGGAATCTTTATTTTAATGGCTGCAGGAGCAGAAAGCGCCTCCTCAACCCCCCCGGAATTCCTTCTTACCTTTAAACGACTTATAGCGTACATACACGAGTATTAACTTCAGATAAAATCAACATACAGATATATTCGCGTGTTAAATCTGTAACGCTGCCTCTACAGCTCACTGTTCTGATGAGGAATGTTAGCTGCTTGTTCCTGACAGAAGATGATCATGGAAGCGGCCATGTTTTTTTTTCTTCTCTCCTCGAAAATACCCGAGCTATCAAAATGACCATTCCTAAGATAGGTTTAACGTGCGTGTGTGTGTGTGTGTGTGTGAGAACTCACGCGCTCTCTCGGCAAGAAGTACATCGTCCTCTCGATGTTTTTCACGGCCACGCAGCAGCTGACGTGGGCTTTGGCGGATTCGATCCACACCTTCCCGAACAGATACACCACACCTACGAGTCACATCAGGTGAACATAAATAAAACGTAACGACGCGGCCGCAGGTGAACAGAGCGCTGTGCTCGGACGTGTTAACGAGGTTCACCTGGTTGGTTGAACTGATCCTCGAAAGCGTCCAGCCAATAAAAGCGGAACACCGTTTCTCCATCGGCTCCCTCCACCATCGGCAGCTGACTGGAGTCCACCTGCACCTCCACGGGAGATTCATCAACCTCGTCCTCCTCCATCTTCCCCCAGCAGGAGTCGCCCACCATGCCTGATCTGCAGGAATAAAAGAAAAGAGCCAGGTCCATCAGCAACACACACACACACACACACACACACACACACACACACACAGTACACATTCAGCCGCTAATGAACGCGTGTAAGGACACTCACATCAACACCTCGTCCTCGGGTTCGGTTTTCGGCTCCGCTTTAACGCCGCGCTCCGCCTCAGGCTCCGCCTCCGCTTTAACCGCCGTTTCCTCCCACTGATGCTGCTGCTGCTGCTGCTCGGTCCCCAGCTCCATCGGCTCATCAAAGTCCACCTCGTCAAAATCTAACGAGTCGCACGCTGAGGGGAAGGAAATGACGATAATCACACGCACGGATGAGACGCTGATGGAGTTTATACTATAATAAGCATACGATTAAATGATCTGCTTAGTGAAATGAAATAACGTATAAACGATAGACTGAGTCTGTTTTAGAGCATCATAAAATCTTAAACTAGTAAATATCAATTAACCAGTAATTTATTAATTAATAATTATGGTAATAGTAAATGTAAACAAAATAATAAACACTAGAGATACTGCTACTCTTATTAATTTGATATATATATTTGCTCTAAGTGTTTTATAGAGCACCTTTTCATTTTAGGTTGGAAAAATAAAAAAATATGCAATGATTAACAATTATTAAAAAAAAACACTAAAAATCTAGTTTATTTTATTTATTTAAAAAGATTCTACAAATGATCATAACATCAATTTTTAAAAAAAACAAAAAACAAAACAATAATGACCACAAATTAATTAGTTTTAATCTGAATTTAAAACTGCTATAGAGCACTAGCATTCTTGAACATTATTCCAGAAATATTAGATTTTATTTATTATTTAAAATCCAGAAAATTCATTTATTTAATCAAATTCCTCCGGTCTTCATTCTTAAAAATTAGAGCATCACATATTCGGAAAACGTCTTATCTTATTTTAAAGGTGCAATAGTCAATATTTTTTATTTCTTGCTAGCACAAATAATGTGGAAAAAGCCAGTGGCCTTCTGGTCCTGAATGTGTGTTTGTATTTTGGCCGCCTGTCAATCATTTTATAGCCACGCCCCCAACGCCCTTCCCACCATAACTCATTATGAGGAGTAACTCATAACTCAGATGATTGTAGAGCTGTAACATGGCTGAAAGTGACGTCATGACAGTCCTCATGGGGCGGAGCTTTGTGTACATGGATGGGAATTTAACTTAATTTAATTTAGTAAAAATAAATAAATAAATAATCATTCAAATTTTATTAAACCCCACCCATTGAACCGTTAGAGACCCTTTTTTTGTCCACAAATTCTACCTAATAACACATACCTTTAAACAATGTGTTTGAATTTTTTTTATTATTTTGATACCACAACATCACCATCATACCTGTATTTCATTTAAGCCCTAATTAGCTGTGGAAATGGAGAAGAGGCGAATACCTTCCTCAGGTTCCTCCACCTTGGGGTTCTGGGGTTGGATGGAGGGCGCGGGTTTGGACGCGGGTTGAGACGCGGGTTGAGACGCGAGATCAGACGGAGGCGGGCGAATCACGGCACGCTTGGGCTTTGACGCCGGAGCTACAGGTGACTCCTGTGATGAGAAGAAGGACGACATTAAACGTGAGCTTTTCTTAATTTAAAAAAAAAAAAAACACTGTTTTATAAACGTAATGAAGGAGATAAAGAGGACGCTGATGACCTTAGGGCTTTGTGTTTGGACGGAGAAAGGGTTCATGGGTGATCCCAGCGCTTTCTTTTTCTTCAGGGTGATGACAGGCGGAGGAGTAAAAAGCACCGGTTTCTGAGTGACAGAAAAAATATTTATAAAATAAAACACACGTCAGGTCAGACATGACCTTAACGAGACTTTTAATTCTGGATTCTGATTGGTCAGAAGGTGTTGATTAACTTTCTCCAGATGGCAATCACAGCTTTATATTAAAGTGTTAACGCGCTCGTTCTAATACGTCATCGTTTCTATAGCAACAGCTCATTCAGAGGAACTTCTACGGCGGACGCTCAACTAATAATAAACCGATTTTTTTTAAAAATCGCTGTCGTGGTTTGTCATGACATTTATTTGACTCCTTGTTTATGGAAGGAGTCTCCAGTGTCAGCGCCTTGTAACAGTCAGAGGTAAAGGTGTAAATTTTTCCGGCATCTTCAGGACAGATGATTTTACGCTTTCTTACGTTTTTTTTGTCTTTATTAACTTCAAGAGATAAAAAAAGAGAGAGAGGCTGGTGAGGGAACGAATGTTTGTAGCTGCTATAGCGTAAGCGAGAACAGGAATTAAGTTGTTTCATGGAACATTAAATGCTCTAAGTGGATAAAACCACGTGTTTTTTAGTTCTTTAGCACATTCAGAATTGTAATCGTCGACAAATCACTGCGGTATAAAAGGAATAAAACATTTTATTATATATAACATATTATTATTAAAATAGTTCAACTTCTCAGCTTCATGACACTGATCCATTGTTGATTATTTTCTTATAACAGCAGCACATGGAGTGTTTTATTCCAAAAAAAATGAGAGATGGAGAAATAAATCCGATCAGATATCCGACATCAGACATCAGACGCCTCACCTCAGAGTGCAGATCCTCCAAAATGTCTCCCAGCAGATCATCTTTGGACAGGTCCACATTTTTCTACAATCCAAACATTAACGTGAGAAACGATATTAACGATGATACGTACGCGTGTACGGATGATGATAAACACGTTCCATCACGCGGTCGCTCACCTCGACGGGTTTTTTGACGTTGCTGTTCATGAACAAACTCTTGATGCTGTTGGGTTTACTCACGGACGCTTTCTTCGCATTCTTGCCGTCTCCTCCTTTAGCACCAGATTTGCCTGTTACGAGGAGAAAAAAAATTTACAATAGCTAAAACTAAGGGAGGGGAAAAAAAAAAAAAAACAAAAACAAAAAACAAAACAAAACTCCAATCCATGAAATCCATGAAATCCATGAAATCTGATCCGTTTTTAGAGCTTACTTTTAGAGCTCGTTTCCAAACTCTTATCCTCCAGATCTTCATCAAAGATCTCTCTGCCATCTTCTACGTAACCTGCTCCATCTGAGAGAGAAAGGAAGTAAATGAGTCGGTTCACACTCGATATGATCAGACGAGAAGTATATTATATATATATATATATATCACAGAAATCTCAAGAGAGTCAGAACTGTTAAAATAAATAAATAAATAAATATTTTTAATTTAAACAAAACACAGATGGAACGTTATCGCTTTTTTCCAGCTTACAAAACTCAGAAAACTGAACTCGATCACGACCCCGTGTGACCTCGCAGCTGAACGTACTGTAATGGAGCTTTATCCCCAAACACACACACACACACACACACACACACACACACGTGTCTCTGACTCACTGTCATCAACGATAAAGTCATCGTCCTGTCTCTCCCGGACCATCCGCGAGTACTGATCCTCATCCACCTCCTCGTACACGCTCTCCACCTCCTCCACCTGCACCCAGACATCAGGGTTAATCAGGAATCCCACCGAAATATTTTATTCTCTCCGACGCCGATGACATACGCGTCAAAATCGTTTTATTTCCTGCGACCTGCACTGTAAAACGCCACAGCCCCATTAACGCAAGCGAACTTATTCCTTCTCTTTAACTCATTAAGTCACGACGGGTTTCGGAAATTGAACTCAAGTTGAACTCAATCCATTGTCTTGACTTCGAGTTGAAACGAAGGTGAAATCTTCAAGTTGAAGATCCTCACTTTTTAGCTATCGGGAATGAGACGACACGCCGAATCGTATCCCGACGCAGGCTTCGCAACACGATACTGACACAAATAACTTAAAATTTTATTACATTTACTCTGACGACGAATCAAACCGCCGTAATATCAATATGTCGCATTGCAAGAAACGTAAATCAGGATTTATAACAGAAGGTGTAAATTTTCCCTTATTATTAACATTATTATTGATAGAAATGATTAAATAACAAATTTAACCGTACAGATCAGAAAACAATCGTCTAAAATTTTATTTTGTATATTTCATCATCCATCCAGAATTAGTTTCTCGTTACAGCACAACACACGACGTGCTTCTGAATTGCTTTAGACGCGAGTGCGACTTACATCAAGCGCAGCACACAGGAGTTGATTTTAACCCGCGTTTCAGCGCGCGGTCAAGTCAGAGGCGATGGAAACCGGAGTGCACGTATATACGGTGGTTTACGGTAACTACCTTCAGATGGTTACGCTACGGACCTGCTGGGAATTCTGGACAAGGTGAAAATGTTGAGCGGTAATGCACTACGATCCGTTTCAGTATTTATTTTTTTATAAATTCACGTGAATCGGATGAAACGAGGCTGTAGGTCTTGAGTTTGACACGTGAGCCAAAACTCTTCCTTCTTATTTGTTAACTTTCTGGAGGCGGTGAGATTCCCACTCGCTGACTTCGTGCTCTTTGTGTTGCTACTTCTGCTATTGTGTAAGAAGAGGTAGAGCTCATAATGAGTAATAAATAAACGGAGATAGAGAAGATACTGCATCGTGATACTCGAGACGACTTGCCTGATATTAATACTATTATTATTAGATTAATAATTTCGAGAAGGTAAATTATATAAACACCACCGAGGCGTGTTTCCTCACCAACCTCAGCTCATGACTCACCTCATATTTCACCTTCTCGCCCTTTTTGGCTCTTTTAATCTGCTCCAAGGCGGATTTACGGCCCACTTTCTCTTTTCTCTCTCGTCTGGAGCGGGACGCAGCGAGACCGCAAGTGGCCCCGTCGTCTGGACAACAAACAAACAAACAAACAAACAAACACATTTACAACAATCATCGCTTCACCTGAAATATTCAGATTTACACACCACACTATAACAGACTCATTATGATGTTTCACCGCTGAATAGGCTTTTAAATTTTACAAGCATTTAATAAATCAATTTTCAGCAGCATGAACTGCTTAATGCAAAAGAAAAAAAAAAACAAAAAAAAAACATAAAAACGCTTCGTATCTTCTCCTCATAACGTCAGGTATTCGGCCACGTGTGTGTGTTTTTTTTTTTAGTCTGGATAAACGCATCAGATATTTAACACTTCCATTTTTTTTTTTTTTTTGCAAAAGTCATTTAACATCGACTTCACGCTCAACCTCGGAGAGCAATTCTTTTTCTTCCAGGAGGAGAAATGAAATAAAATCATTCCGAAAACCAAAAGAGTCGTTATAACGGCAGCTACGGATATAAATCATTGCCTCATATTCAGAGACTCAGAGAACTGAGAAAACGTGAAATAAATTAAATAAATAAACGAAATAAACTAATCCGGTCTGAATACGGCGTTAAATATTTAATTAAAATATTTTTCTCTTCAATTCAGTTCAAGAAGGTGATGTTTTTCTTTCCATTACAGTAGTTTTTAGAGGCATCACCTAAACTAGAGGAATCATTAGACTTTAAGAAAGCAGCATATTGACATTTGCATATGTAAATTATTTCATGAATATTAATTAATGTTGATTAACTCCATTAAAAATGCTGTAACGTTACAAACAAATACATAAATGTTGGCTTCTTGATTCAAACTCTAACTTACACTCAGTGTACAGTCGATCGTGTGTATCTACTATACAATTACTGACTGGATGGAGCCCAGAAATGGCGTTTGACAAAAGTATTGGCACCCCATCATTGTACTTACTACAGCAGTGACACTGATGTGTGTGTGTGTGTGTGTGTCCTGACAAAATGGCTAGTGAGTGTAGATTTAAAACACTAAACGTGATATTTAAACACTTTGGAATAAATAATAATAATAATAATAATAATGCATAAAAATGTCTTAATGAACAGAAATATAAATCTGCTGGGATTCAAGCTTTCGGAAAAAACGCACGCGCAGCTGGAGAGTCTGTTACTAGCTCGATTTAAACGTTTTGGGCTACAAATAAATGTTCAGGCAGAAATTATAAACATTTTAACACCTAGACGATATGAAAACAAGCCTCTGATGAAAGTGTGAGGAATAATACAGACGTGACATTTTGTTGTTAGCAGCGAACTGTCACAGTGTTAGCTTTCAGCTAGCTGCAAAACATTAGCACACACTCACGCGCTCGAATATGATTCGCTCTGCTCAAAAAAAAAAAAAAGACAAAATAAAACATAATACAGCGTAACACTCACCGTAATCCCCGCTGTCCGCATCTTTCTCTGGATTAGAAACCGGCGCCATTTGCTTTAAGAAATTCCACAGTGACAAAAAGAGAAAGCAAACAAAACAACAAACTCCGCGCCAAATCGCCTTCCCGGGGAAAAAGTCATATCCCGGAAGTGTCGTAAAAAAAAGAGCCAAGAACCAGCCAATCAGAATTCAGATAAAGGCTGCTGCAGTTCCAAGCGCGTCCACACGGTGTCACTGTTTCACATGACAGAAACCTAAAAACTAAATATCACAAAAGTGAAGATTTAACGACTTTTCTTTTCTTTTTTTTTTTCAAACAAAATTGTTGAAAGTTATTTTTCTTTGAATTGTTCGTCTATTAAAAAAAAATCCTTTAAATGTTACCCCGTTTATGAATGATAAACTGATGAGTTAACTGTTCATTTTATAGAAATCTCCCACATTTTATAAAATTCAGCAGTCTAAATAAATGATAATGATTGTGATTAGCTATTGTACAAATCCTGTAACTCTATGCAGAAGTGTAAACTTGGTTTATAAATACACTACATAAATGAATAAATAGTCCAATATGTACTGTTTATGTGACGCAGGGCAGAGCTAAACATTATTATGTATACAGTTGAGTGCACAAGTTTGTACACCCTCAGGACAAAAATAAAGGAAACAATTAATGTAATTTACAGCAACAAGACGTGTGACACGTGTTTGGTTATAATTTTTCACAAACAAAAAAGGTCAAATAGTTTAGGTTGAGATGTAATTTGAATAAAGAGAGATGCACAGCACAATAAATACACAGGTTAGTACTGATGACAACACAATTTGTCCAGAGTTATTGCCCTTTATTTACGGGGAAAAAAGATCAACGTTGTCAAATATCGACTTATTTTTTTAAACAACAGCAACAACACAACTACTACTACTACTACAAAATAATAATAATAATAATAATAATAATAATAATAATTTGCACAGTGTATTCAGAATTAAGACACTTCTGCAATTTTGGAATTACTGACTTTATATCTCATGTTAAATAATAAAAAATAAAACTATTACTACTGCTACTAATAATTTTAATAATAACAATCAGTTTTATTGTTTTATTAATTTTATTATCTTTTTCTGAATGTACATACTTTTCCTATTTTAAAAATTATTAACAATAAAAATAATTAAAGACTTTTTAATTCCATATTTTAAGCAACAAAAATAAAACCATTACTACTACTAAAAATAATAATAAAATAAACTGCTTATTTAAGTTTAATTTTTTTTTATTTTTTTTTTGTACAATGTTCTCTGAAGCTCTGCAGAGAGTTTATTTCTATTTCTGATCTAAAAACGAGCTCAAGTGATGCAGATTCTCACCACTGGTTAGTGATGGTGCTACATCCGGCTCATCCAATCACGTTCTCGTATGCAAATCAGCGCGCGTTGATTGGCTGTTGCCGTGCTTCCCCCTGGTCCCAGTCCAGCAGCCTGTTTCCTTGTTGTCCTGATGGTGTGTGTACAGACTGTGTGTGCTGTTTGAAGGGGAAAAGCTGTGGCTTTGTGGATCTCTGTGCTCTGGCTGGAGGAGGAGTGGAGGAGGATCAGGAGGAGGGTGTGTGAGGGAGAGGGGATCGAGGTTTCAGGGGGTTGGGAGAGCATCTTCACCGGTGGAGAGAGAGGATTCAGGCAGCTCCATACTGATGCTGAGTCAGAGACAGGTGGATCCGTGGGCCTTTGTCTCTGGAGCCTCGGGTGAAGATGGAGGAGCTGGAACACACCTGCCCTCATCCTCGGACGGTGGGACAGGAGCTCGGCTTGGCTCTGTGTGTGTGTGTGTGTGTGTCTGATGTAACCGGATGTTGCTATTTTATAGCCATGGGTTGGGCTGAACAGCTGAAAAATGCAGTGTGTGTGTGTGTGTGTGAGTGAGATGAGTGCAAACTGCAGTGTGACCTTCTCTAATCTGTTGTTGCTCCTCCTTCTCACCTTGTGCAAAATGATGAGTGATGCATTTTTTTAAACTTCCTTTTTTGCAAACATGGAGACTGATCTCTGAGTCTTGTCTCAACTACATCTCATTATTTTACATTACATCATGCATGGAAAGGCGTGTGTTTACAGGAGATGTGCTGGAGACAGCACTCCTCAGAGGGTTCCTGAGTAAACAGATGGTCACAGTGGTATCCTGAGTGTCAGGTTATACTGCAAAATACAGTACATTATGCAGATATTATGCAGCATAGGGAATTAAAGATAAAACAGGGAGATTGAATCATGCACTGTATCCTTTAAGTAGCCCATAAAAGGACCCTTGGCTGTAGTGAAATTGTACTGAGAGCGATATTTTACTTCACTTCTTCATTTGTGTTAATTGTTTGCAATGTCTCCATTTGCACTTTTGTGTCACGTCTCCGTTTCTTCTCTATTCCCGTTCCGTATTCCTCCTTCTGAAGCTAGCCTACCAGTGCCGTGTCGTTTGCAAAGGAGTCGACCCTTCGATCCGACTTCTTTCTCGCATTCCTAAAGAGTCACCTGGTGACACTTGGTGAAAATTCATCTGTATCCTGCGATCGTGATTTTTGAATACAGTGTTAATACTATGCCTGAAATGCATCCAGTGAATCGTATGAACTCCCGAGTCGTTTGGAACGGAGTGAGCTGTAGGGAGAATCTTCACTCAACTCTCAACGCAGAGTGTAATGTTGTTGTTTTAATCAAACGGTAGAGTGAGCAATATAAACAACCGATAAGCAAAGACAAAATAACTACAACAACAAAAACCTTAATGAATCATTTGAAAGAGCCGACTCTCGTTAACGAGCCGAGTCGTGTGTTCTGACTCACAGAAAAGAACCGGAATTCCCATTACTAGAGTCTGAGACTGATCTGTCAGCACTTCCTGGTGATTTAGTGGTGTGTGTGTGTGTGTGTGTGTGTGTGTCTTCCCTTCCTCATGTCTGTAGTCAGTGAACAGATGGATGGATGGATTTTCTGGATGTTGCTTGATGGACTTTATTGATCTGTAAAGAGTCTTGTTACAGCAGACACACAGAAAAAGCACAGTGTGTGAATAAGAATAAAAATGGCTGCATGCGTACAGGAACACAGGAAAAGCTAAATTTAGAAGATTCCTGGAGATTGCAGTGCAGTTGTGTGAGTAATTCCAGTAATCCTCGAGTGATAGATCGAGTTCTAGTGTGTTGTTAGAACCCGGTCCGGTCTCGGATTGTTAAAGCCGGATCTTTTAATGCCCGTGTCTGCACTGATACAGAAGAACATCACTTTATTTCTTTGGCATTTATTTTTCAAAACCTTTCATCCTTATTTTTTCTCATTCTGTTTTTCTCTTATACTTTCTCATTTTGACCTTTCTTTCTTTCTTTCTTTCATTCTCTTTCACTTCTTTATTTTTCACATTTTTCCCACTCTCTTTTTCGATTAGTCTTTTTCTTTCGATAATCCTATTTCTTTTCTTTCTTTCTCTTTTTATTTCTCTTCCCCTTTTTCATTTCTTTCAATCTGTCCTTTATTCCTATTCCTTCATACTGTTTCATACCTTCATACATACATTTTATTCTTTTTTTCTGTTTTTCTGTTTCTATTTTTTCTTTCCCTGGCCTCCCCTTTTCTTTCTTTCATTCTTTCTTTCTTACAAATTTTTCACTTAGACTCTTTCTCACTTTTCCATTCTTGCTTTCAATCTCACATTCCTCTCCTCTTTTGTCTTCTTTCTTTCTTCTTACAAGCACACTATTTACTTTAGAAAATGCACTGAAATGTTTTTTTTCCCCCACACTCGTCTCACTCGTTCTTGTTTTTCTTCTCCAGACTCTCACAGAACCCGCCATATTTGCCCAGGAGACGAGCTGCGAGTGTCGAGCGCCCCATGAGAAGCTGAGTGTTGAACAGGCTCGACTCGGCACTCCCGGTAAGTCTGCTTTATCTTTCATCTGTCTTTCCTCTCCTCCTCCTCTCCTCCTCCCATTCAGTGAGATGATTCAGCTCCTGAGGTTACTGCAGGTCAGGAGCAGAGGGCTTTCAGACGGATTCTGCCCACTCAGGGGCCCCGTTAGGAACGCTGGCACCGGGGTCTCTTTCACACCGTGACCCAGAATTTCTACCATTCACACGTAAAACCTTTTACACACCAGGGACGAGCCTCAGAGCCTTTAATCAGTTAAATCTGCAAAAAAGATGGACAATCATGATCGATGCAAATAAAACAGGGGACAGGTCTTTAAAAAACCTCTCAAGGAATTTTTGGGTGGTTTTTGTGGTTTCTAAACTCTAGAAAGGGTTCTTTAAAGTGATGCCAGAAAAGAACCTTTAAATGGTGGATCTTTAACAAAAAAGTTTCCACCATGTGGACGGATTTTTGCGGTAGAAAATTATTCAGTTTGAGGGAACAAATGAAACTGAGTTTGTCTGAATTATACATAGAACCTTTAAGGTTCTCTAAGGTTCCCCCAGAGGGACAAGGCACTTGATGGGTTCTCCACTCAAGGGTTCTCTAAACCCTTTCAGAGGAAGCTCCACTATTAGGAAAAAGGTTCCTTTAAAGGTTCTTTAGATAGCTAAAAGGGTTCTACATGGAACCAGCTCTCCTTCTCAAGGGAAACCTTCTGTTGTAGGATTCTAGATAAACACTAAGAGATCCTCAAGAGGGAAGTTTTAGATTTAGTTTTAGACCTTTTTTCTAGTCGACTAATCAAACCTAATCAGACCTTCAGGACCAGCTGAAGAACCCTTAAGGGCTGTAAAAGTGGAGTTTCATAAGACACATTAGTTGTTTGGTGGTAGGAAGGGTTTTTTTGGCTGTAATTGCGGTTCACCTTGCAGACAGCAGGGGGCGCTAAACATCCACACACACGGCTTCTTTACAGTCAGCTTTATGCTGTACGATTTTCAACCCGATTTTTCTCACAGCCAAAAAGCGCTCTTAAGAACACACAGTGTGTCACGCTCATGTTAGTGCCACTGCGACCAAAGACGGCCAACGACAAAGTGTGTGTGTGTCAGTGTGAGAAACCTGTGATTAAACTCTCAGAGTCTGAGCGCTGCTTTGACATTTGTCTAAAATCCACCAATAGGAGGACGACAAACTCACGGGACGGCTACGAATACGGTAGCGGCGATGACGATAAACGAAAGATGCTAACAAACAGAACAAGTCTCCTCGTCACCTCAGTCTCACTCGTTTACGTTTGTGTTTTAATGCGAACGTGTTCGAGCTGAATCCCGGATCACGCCGATTGACGACGTAAACAGCGTCGTATGTAATAATGTTCTTTAATCGCAGGTCTATCGTCAGAGGATCTTCAGCGTGTAATATAACGCTCTCACACAGTCTGTTCCAGAATTCAGAACAGATTTCGTACAGCGTGACACGCAGTAATTTTAAAGAGCGCAGAAATCGCTCAGTGTAAAGAGATAAAAGGATGAAGTTCACACGCGGCAGATCTTGAAACGCTTATTTTGCTACTTTACGTTTATTTATTTTTCTACTAATCCTTAACGTTCTCATCTTTCTTCCGCAGTGGACAGGCCGGTGCGCGTCTATGCAGATGGAATTTTTGATCTTTTCCACTCCGGCCACGCCCGAGCGCTGATGCAGGCCAAGAACCTCTTCCCCAACACGTACCTGATAGTCGGAGGTTAATACTTCAGCGCAACAGCGTGTTATATTTTGAACAGCTGCAGCGTGTTTGTGTCTTGTGTTACGGGTGTGTATTTTTTTTTTTCATGTACAGTTTGCAGTGATGAACTCACTCACAAGTACAAGGGCTTCACGGTGATGACGGAGGACGAGCGTTACGAAGCGTTACGGCACTGTCGCTACGTGGACGAGGTGGTGAGAGACGCTCCCTGGACCCTCACGCAGGAGTTCCTGGAGAAATACAAGGTCAGCGCTAAAGCTCTTCACTCCACCTCCAAGCTTTAAAGGAGCGGTTTGTAATGTTTAGCGCCCTCTGTGGCAGGTCAGGTGAGCTGTATTTCAAACACTGACAAGCGTCCACTTCACCCCCTGTGTAAGAAGAAGAAAAAAGCAAGAAGAAAAGGAAGCTGAAAAAAAGTATGAATAGAACTGTACAAAATAAAATAAAATGAAAAATCGAAATAGTAAAAAAAAGTAAGAACAGAATTTGTCTACAGGAATAAAAGTAGTAGTAAGAATAGCGTGAGAATCACTCACAAATCTAGCGATACGATAAAAGACCGAGAAGACGGCTAAGCTGAAAGAGGATGGCACAAAACAACAAAATCGCAAGTTTACCTGTTAAGGATATGGGGTGGAGCCTGTTCTGGATGGGGGCGGAGCCAATTTCAGGGCCAGAAAAATCTAAATAGAAGCTGAAATATAGAAACTAGCAAGATACATGCATGGCAGTTTTGCAAATCCCATGTTTTTTCTAAAGTATCTGAAACATTATCTGATTATTATAAGTTTAGGAATAATTTTAAACATTACAAACTGCTTCAAATTTTTAACATATTTAAGGAATAAATTATTGAGAAAAAAAAAAAAATCTCCCACAGATTGACTTTGTGGCACATGATGATATCCCATACTCCTCGGCTGGATCTGAGGATGTGTACAAACATATAAAGGAAGCAGGTGAGGAGAACTACTTCTTCTTCTAAACGTGCATGTGTGTGTGTGTGTGTGTGTGTGTGTGTGTGTGTACACACGTGAACCTCAGGCCTGGACTAACACATGTGAGTGTCTCAGGGATGTTTGTGCCCACTCAAAGGACAGAAGGGATTTCCACGTCTGACCTGATCACTCGTATCGTGAGAGATTACGACGTTTACGCCAGACGCAACCTGGAGCGCGGATACACGGCCAAGGAGCTGAACGTCAGCTACATCAACGTAAACACGCCACATTCACACACGTTTCATTAACGCCACCTGACTATGATACACATCTCTGTTCTAATTTTCACACTGAACGATCCGGACAGGAGAAGAAGTACCGTCTGCAGAACCAGGTGGACAGGATGAAGGAGAAGGTGCGGACGGTGGAGGAAAAATCCAAACACTTTGTGTACCGCGTGGAGGAGAAGAGCCACGACCTTATACAGAAATGGGAGGAGAAATCACGCGAGTTTATCGGGAACTTCCTGGAACTCTTCGGTCCTGATGGCACGTGGGTAAGCACGTCTCCTCTTTAAAACCGGGATTATATTAGCTACTCGTGGCACTGAGTCAGGCCCATTTGACTCAGCTCACCTGTATGAGTCGACTCTTTCGGCTCCCAAATGGATCATTGGTGTTTTTATTTTTTTTAAACCAGACAAAGTTTGTTAAAATATTATGTCTGGTGTTGGCTTAATTTCAGCTAGCCGTGTCTGAAATAGTTTCATGAAATCTTTACAAAAGAACGTTTTATAAAATGTAATTACATAATCGTTAGCTTAAATCAGCCCTCTTTTTCTCTCTTTCTCAGAAGCAGATGTTTCAGGAGCGCAGTGGCCGTATGATCCAGGCGTTCTCTCCCCGCGGTTCTCCCAGCAGCAGTCCTCCCAGGGATTTCTCTCCATCCCGCTCTCCCTCTCCTCCGTCCCGCTGGGTCATGCCGAGAACCTCGCCTCCCTCTTCTCCCAAAGGCGCCTCGGCCTCCATCAGCAGCATGAGCGAGGGAGACGAAGACGAGAAGTGAGTGAGGACACGAAGAGAGGACGAGGAGCGAGGACGAGGAGCGAGGACTCACTCACCCAAAACACCTCACACACACACACACACACACACACCTTTCTTCTTTACCTGTACACTCCAGCAGTGACGAGCTTCACGAGTCTCCTCATGAGGGGGAAAAAAAAAAAAAGTGTAAATATTCTGTATGCAATACGAGATCAATCACGTCCTCTTGAGCTTTTCTGATTTTAACGAGTTCATATGAAAGCCATTGATTTATTCTCTTTAGCAGAGAGGAGGTGAGGGCGAGGAGTGTGTGAGTGATTTGCCTTTTCTTGCTCAGGTTTGACTGAAATGTAAAGACCGTCCATGTGAAGTACTGTACATCTCTGTCTGAGGTTTTTATTTGCATATTTCAAGACAGAGACACTTTAAGCTATTCATTTCTTAAGACACTTGATGATGTCTGTTACTATCCTCCATATCATTAAAGGAACAGTTTGGACACAAAAAAAAAAAACAACAACCCCGAAACGTCCACAGCGTCCCTCTTAACGCCGAATCAGCGCAGTGGATCAGCTGAGACGTCTTCAGTGTCTGACGTCTGCTGCTTCAGTTTCACGCTGAAGCTCCGAGGTCTGTTTCACAGAGACTACGATTCACGACTTCACCAAGACTGACACCTGAATCGAGATTTTCTCGATTCTATGCAAATTAGGTAAGATGCTCTAAAGGTAATGTAAGACAAATCCAAACGATCGATTCCTTGGACCAATCCTACGCTTCGTGCGGTGCGACGTTTCTTCACTTCCCCGCTCACAACTTTAGTTCTTACCTGCGAATAGTTCCCACGAAAAAAATGGAAGAAAACCTTATGACTGTGGTTTCATCTTATCCTGTCATATGCGACTTTTGGTGCTTTTGATGAGTGTACGTAGCTAGAGAGTTAGCTCGCTTTGCTAATCTAATCTGAGAACGCAACGTAAATCAAACAACCGATTTTCACACTGATTAACGTTATTTAATTTGTTTTACTAGTTGCCTTTAGAAGCGAAATATAGCTACTAAATGTCATCACAACTAAAACAAACAAAAGCGATGGCCAGGCCACGCCCAAGTAATAGTGACAATAATAGCTCTCGCAACACTTTGGTCTGAGTATAAATTCAGGAAACTTATATTAAATAAGCTAAATCACTTATAAATGTACAAACTCCGCCTTCAGACCTCAGGCCACGCCCCTTACCTGAGCCTGATCCTAATGCGGAGGGAGTTCAAGATCTTATGATTCGTTTCGGTTGAGGAGATGCCACTGTAGGATGATTTTCACATGCACATTTAGTGCACAGTGCTAAACTGGAAGCCATAAGGCTCCATTATTTGTTAGCAATACTAGCCAAAAAAAAAAAAAAAAATGGTCAGACACTTAGCTTAACATGTCCCAGCTGACTGAAAAACTCTGCATTTTTACTTTTGTCCAAACTGCTCCTTAAAAAATTGTATCAGTGACATTTTTTTAGGGGCTGAAGTCTTGGAATTAGCAAAGCCATTTTTTAAATTATTGCATCAACATCTGCATCAACATCTGCCCTGTTAATGTTACTGCTACCTCCACATCCTCCTCCTGCTTTTGTCTGCGATCAAATTCACGTCCAAAATCAGGAGAAAGACGAGATTATGGGTGGAAATGTTCAGACAGAAGGCTCGCGTGTCTTGATGAAATGCCAAAATGTACAAGCATTAAAACGTTAAAACTAATCACTAGCGCAGACGTCGCCGTGTTGTAAACGCTAACGCTAACACTAACACAATGCTCGATCGAGATGTCGCATTAAATGCACTGGATGCAAACTTGCACTGTGTACAAACCCGTGTACAGACGTGTCGTTTTGTTCACGTGTTATTTTATACCTGTATCTCGAAGATGACTAAAAATGTGAATAAAGAATAAAGGAGTGGGAAAATGGAGACGTGTGGATGGATGATGCGTGTGGAAAAACACGGAAGAAGAGCAGCAAGACGAGGCAGTTGAGACGGTTTTATTAAAGTCTGAAGTGGTCACACTGGATGATGGAATAAACAATAAACCACAATAAACCACAAGAACACAACAAAGGCATAATACCGGGTGAATTATTCAGATCTGCTTTTACGCAATTAACACGGGAACTGCGACGATCCGAAAACACGTGAAGCCTAACGCTGGCTGAAAGCATGCTGGGAAATCCAGCGCTCCGATAAACCAGTGGGAATGTTTTCTGAATTTTTTGTGCTGTTATAGGAAACTAATCAACGAAGTGGATTGTACTGTAATCACTCTGGAGCTGATTATATTCCTATAAGTGTTTTATTCCTCTTACACCACAGCGGTTTGCCAGCGGTTACAACATGTTAAAGAACGGCATGTTATACTTTTTATCTGTTTATAGTTACATGTACTATACTTACGTTACAGCAGCTATAAACAAACTAAAACAAACAACAACAACAACAACAAAAAAACACAGCCCGTTGTCTATTGTTAACGAGAAACCGTAAAGCGTGAACTCCTGTCCTGAAGTTGTCGGAAAACTTAAAGCTACAGCTTTACCTCTGACACTGGAGACTCCTTCTGTTAAGGTTAATATAGAAATGATAGCGTTTTTATAGCAATAGGAACGATAACGTGTTATGACGAGTACGTTTATGCAAACCAGGGATTTGCCGACACTACGTCAGAGCCATGCGGTTACAAAGTTAATCAACACCTTCGGACCAATCAGAATCGAGAATATAACAGCGCTGTGGTATAAATGCACATACATTAACAGCGATTTGCTACATACATGCCGGCTCCCGCTAATCAGAGGAATAACAGGACATTTGATGTTGAATAGCTTAATTAAACCTTTATCAGGTCACAAATGGGAATAGTTTTTAAAAAAACAAATGGTTTTTAAAAGCAGTAAAATCAGTTGCTCCCAATAAACAAAATCTACCATGATTATATTTGCATACTGCTAACTAGCAGCTGATTTGTAATGATGATGGAGAAAACGAGCTTAGATTCAGAGGAGAAAAAAAAAATAAAGGAGGGTTCAACTCTTCACTGTCATGAGAGAGGCTGAGAATCTGAGGCCTAAAAAAAGATTTTAAAAAAACAAGAAGAAAAAACATTTACATAAACATAAATTAAATTATTTCTCATTTATAAAGGTCTGGATCTTTACTGGAATGTTGGTAGTGGTTTTGGAATAATTTAAATTTCTTATACTTCAGTGTCTGTTTGTGGCATAAAACGAGGAAAAAAGGGAATCATAAAGACGTGTTAAACACTATTTTATAAGTAACTATTCACAGGAAGCTCAATTTGTTTAATTTTTAATACCCTGAAACTTTTTTCTTTAATGGCAGTCACAGCTCTATTTGCACGTCCCTTAAAATTGCAACCTAATAAATAATTATTAAATTAATAACACGATATTGAGTTCTGTAGTTCTATAACTTATTAACGTATTAGAACTGCTTATTTGCTGAATCGGTCTTCTGAAGGATGTACTCCTGTACCTTAGACATTACATATCTTCCGTCTCTCACGGCGCTCTCATTCGTATAGTGAAAGGTCACGAGAGCTGACTAACGTTTTATCGTGTAAATCTCGCAGCACTGTGTTATGAAGCACTTCCCTACTTTCCCTTTCTGTTGGCGGGGCACTGTGACTGATATTTCAGAAGAGGGAAAAGTGCAGAGGCTGTGCTGAGGGATGTTGACACACACACAGAGAGAGAGAGAGAGAGAGAGAGAGAGAGAGAGAGAGAGAGAGAGAACACTCGGAGTTGAGAGGGAAGGACAGAGAGAGGAGTGCACTGGTATTGGATTTATCTCTTCGCCTTGTACTTGGAGGCGTCCCGTGGCTCTTTGCTCGGGTTGCTCCAGTCGTCCGCCCCGGGGCCTCCCTGATAGTGCCGCCAGGCCGACTTGTTAAAAACTGGCAGCCGCTCAAATGACTCGCTGGAGAGAGCCTGAGTGAGGAAAAACACACAGAGAGTGAGTGAGAGAGAGAGAGGGAGAGAGAGAGCCTGAGTGAGGAAAAACACACAGAGAGTGAGTGAGAGAGAGAGAGGGAGAGAGAGAGAGAGCCTGAGTGAGGAAAAACACACAGAGTGAGTGAGAGAGAGAGAGTGTGAGAGAGAGAGAGAGAGAGCCTGAGTGAGGAAAAACACACAGAGTGAGAGAGAGAGAGAGTGTGAGAGAGAGAGAGAGCCTGAGTGAGGAAAAACACACAGAGTGAGAGAGAGAGAGAGTGTGAGAGAGAGAGAGAAAGAGAGAGAGAGAGCCTGAGTGAGGAAAAACACAGAGTGAGAGAGAGAGAGAGAGAGAGTGAGAGAGAGAGAGAGAGAAAGAGAGAGAGAGAGAAAGAGTGATGAAAAACACACAGAGTGAGTGAGAGAAAGAGAGCGAGAGAGAGAGAGAGAGAGAGAGAGAGAGCCTGAGTGAGGAAAAACACAGAGTGAGAGAGAGAGAGTGAGAAACTTAGAATAAAAAAATTATAGTCATACTAATCTTTAAAACTTTAATAATAAATAATATTAATAATATCAAGAGCAATAATATAATAAAATAATGAAGAAAATGTTGCTAGAACTAATGAAACGTCTCTTGAATAGATTTCCAGCTTGTAAATAAGTTAATAAATAAAATAAAATAAATAAATAAATAAATAAATAAATAAATACTACATCAGATAAAAAGTGTTCAAAAGTGTTTATAAATCCTAATTATTATTATTATTATTATTATTATGACAGCAGTCAGCTGATACAATAGTGGTCTGATTGCTAAACTTTAAAATAAATAAATAAATAGAATTAAAGTGCCACTAATTACACACACGACAAAACAACGATCGTCATCCCAGACGAGTGACACGTCATAAATTAAATAATAAATTAACTAATGATTTCATTTGTATTTAACTAGAATATGAATTTAATTCGCCTCTGTAATGAGGAGACTCCGGATGACTTCGGATGGGGACTAGTAAACTGATTTGCGGACTTTCCCCTGAATCAGGACGATGTTTATTCGGGTGATTAGCGCACGACGCTGACCTTCAGGTAGATGACTGCGTCCGTGCCGACGCCTTCCATCGAGTAGAGCTGCAGATCTCCCTGAAAGTATCGAGCGTAGAGTCTGGAGATCGGCAAACCGTGACCAAATCCGGCCTGGACACAACCGGAGGGAGGAGTCACGGTGAACAATCAGACATGTCTATATGATCGAGTGCCGTTTTATTAGGTACGTCTAGCATGTAGCTAGAGAAGAACGTGTATGTTCAGTGTTAGAGAGTTACAGTTTACTGGAGTTTGTTGGAGTTTACGGTTGCTGCACTGTTCTTACCAGTGGAACTCGTTTGGAGTTTAAACTGGGGGCTGGAGCGGTGGAGTAGGTGTAATTAAAGAGCCTGTCGATCTTCCTCAGAGGTACGCCTCCACCCCGGTCGCTGATCTGCAGAAATCACACACACACACACACACACATTTCATGTTACTGTACTGGAACTCGGAATGACAGTATTTTTTGACCTTAAGCTGCAAAGTGGGAGGAAAAAAACAAAACAAACACAGACGCCTCCACGTTCGTCTTTTGCCAGCGACGAGCTAGCCGCCTAACTGTGAAGAGTGATGTATATTTTCCTCAGAACAGCGAACTGTAGCGTCAGTGTGACAGATTTAACAAGAGAGAACATCTGTATGATTAATGTAAAGCTAATGTAAGAGGGACATGCGGAGTGTGTGACTGACCTTTACAGAGAGATCCTCCTTCCCCAAGGTCACTTTAGCCTTAACAGGTGGAAGATCATCTTTATTTTCTTCATTATGTTCCACTGTGGCTCGCATTGCATTCTACACAAACACACACACACGCGCACGCAATAGAAACGTTTACCAGGCTGTTAAGTTATTGCTGGTTTTGTGGATTAAGCTGCCAATCAAGCGTACTCATTACAATATTAAGCCACACCCACTCAGATCAGCTGAGTTTTGAGCCATGGTTTAATACATTTTTAAAATTCTAATTTCTTTTTAATGATTTATTAATTTAATAATTGTGCGTGGTATCCCCATAGTCCTGAAAATCCCGGGGGGAGAAAACATCATGGGAAAATCTGTTGATTTATTAATGTAATTCTATATGGATTATGTATTAATTATTTATTGGGTTTTAGGTAACAACCAGGTTAACATCCAGGTAAGTTCTGGAAATTATTCTTAGCCACGACATTAAAAATTACAAATGTGCATGCAAAGTAGGACAAATATGCAAAGAATGAATCCAGTACCTCAGGTTTAAATCATGCAAATCACACAAAATTAAAGGTTTATTCAAAAAGAAATATTAAAAAATACATTTTTTAAGACCTGTCTGTGAGCCCCAGGCATCATAAGAAACTTTTCATAACCTCTGTCGTTAATTAAACAACTCTTCTGCATATCCGCTCTGATTTGGATGACATGTAACCTACTATAACAATCTACGGTAAATAGAATTTTATAGTACAAAGGTTAAAGAGCGATAACGTCGGACGATTACGGCGGAGATAAAGACCGTGTTCATTACGTTTATTGCCTTTGATCTGGCTCATAAAGCGTGTTTGTGGATTTTACCTTGAAGAGTTCGAACAGCATGTGGAACAGGTGAGACGGCACATATACGGCCTGGATGGGCTTGTCGGGAGCTTTAGCTGTTAAAAAAAAAGAAAAAAAAAAAGGGAGAAATGTTTTATGATCATATTTTTACAGACAGCAACCAATACCATGGCAACGTCTGGACTTGGAACACAAACATGAACGCAATTTTGTTTACTCTATACTGCACATTAATGCTAAAATGTAAAAAAAAAAACAAAAAAACAACAATATTAATGTTTCTTTCACATTCAGTCATGTGTCTTCAAAATTAAAATAAAATAAAATAAAAAAAATTCTACTTGAAAATGCAAAACACGGGGCGAAGTCGAGCCAAACAGATTCAGTGTCATTTAAATGTGCAAATTAGAAATGAGAAATGACTGATGGGCAGGTAATAAATTTGCGTAAGCCTGATTCTGCAAACGAACACAAAATTAAACTATTAATTAATAAAAGCTTTTTTTTTAAAACTTAGTGTATGTTTGTTAAGGTTTTCTTCCGGAGCTGTATTTGCTCATCGGCTTGTGAAAAAAGGTTTTCTTTACACTGACGTTATGAACAGAACACAGCTTCACATCTACACCCCTTTCTCTTACACTCTCGTTGTATTTTTCTCGGTTTTTCAACGTCTCACGCTATCTTCACTCAGCGTTTTACTGGATTTCCAATTTCAGGATATTCGTCTCAGTGCAAAAAAAAAAAAAAAACGCATATCATAGCAAGAGATATCCACATGAGTACTGGCAAATGTATCAGATAACACTTATTACTAGATTATTATAAATCAAGGATCAGATCTTTTTACACATGTCAAGCTTTATGTTTTCTAATTCTGTTGGCAGATCAGTTTGCTTCTTTATAGAAATAAATGCTTAGAATTAAATTAGAAAAGAATTACAACAAGACTCTTTCAAGCTTGAATAAATAAATGAATAAAAAAAGCCTAGAGGTTTAGTGTAGTAGATAAAATTGGCTATATTTAAGATATTTTTACTTGCTAAGATGTCAGTGCCTTATTCTTTTATATTCAAGACCTTCTAGAGCATTTAAGATATGAATAACTGTCACTTATGTACAGTAAATGTAAAAGACGTTTTAAACGCAGGTAAAGTCCTTCACAACAACCCATAGCATCACGTTTCATAAAAATAACTTAGAACATTAATAAAATCTACAGAATCTACAGCATTATGGCTATAAACTACACTTCATCGTGAAAAATAATCATTAAAAACTTTCAAAGTCAACAGGAAGTTGCATCATACGTATTTCCTGAAGATCAGGAGAAGGAGAAAAGTTCTCTGACGAGGTCACATTGAAAGCAAAACCCTGTTATACAAAATACTGATTGAAAGTAAATTATTAATAAAAAAATATATTTTTTTTTTAAGTAAACAGAATTGTGTCCTTAAAGTCATCATGGCATTAGCATGGAAAACGTTTGTGTTTTTGCTCATTTTATGCAAAACAAAAAAATGTAAAAAAAAAAAAAAAAAAAAAAATCAACCGTATTACTCATTTAAGTGCGAAATGCAGCAAAGAAAGAAACCTTTCTTTGAAAGAAAACGGGTAATTAATCTTGTTTGGTTAATTTCATGTTTTCTTGAAAGTTTTTATAAAAAATTAAGAGCGATATAAGGGCTAAATGGTACCACAATCATGGAATCATCCCAGTATCGTTGCCTCCCCTATTTTGCACTCAATTATTCTTTATTAATCATAGAACAATCTGATTTGTGAAGTGAAGCGCGTACCATTAAACTCTTTAATCTTCAGCGCCGGGGCAGTGGGGTAGTACTGCTCGCACAGCATCTTAGCCATCTCGTACGCATCTGAAAGCCGAACGCAGAACATGTAACACGCAGTAACACGCAGTAACACGCAGTAACGCGCAGTAACACGCCAGCACCAAACAAGCATCGACTAGACATCGATTAAATCACGTAACAGAGAAGAAAAGATAAAGTCGCAGCTCACCGTTAACCACATCGGCTACGTTACAGGCGGGATCGATGCTGCCGATGTGTTTGGGATGCGCCGGGTTTGTGTCGTTACCGAACAGGAGTGCTGAAACCAACAAGGGAGGTATTAAAAAAAAACACTACATAAACATTTTTTACATTTATTAACACCCAAAACAACAAAAATAACCTACGAACATCTTTACACCTTTATCTTCATATAGACAGCAAGGGCACATGAATATTAATAAATATGCAAATAAGAACGCTGTCATGTCGGAGATCAGATCCGGAAATCCGTCTAAACATGCGAACCAGATCCGTTTCGGAACGCTGTTAAAATCCTGTTAAAAACCTGGCAGAATATAACGTTACCATAACAACTACAAATCTGTTCATCGCCAGCCCTAGCTAGATTAGCTAGTAGGCAAGCTTAGCATCAATATTCTCTAGCTAGTTAATAAATATACAATTTGGGGCATTTCTACCTGCAAAAAAAAAAAAAAATGCAAATTAGAAGGCGGGGTGAATGCAAATTAATTCAGATTAATTAGATTAATTAAATTTAAATTAGATTAATTGATCACCTCCGATGTCATCTGCCGTAATTCAGAAAGACGCTTTCAGTTTCTAATAATTTGCATATCACACCTGATTGGTTCCAGACTATTCTGTGACATCACAAACTGAGGTCATACATAGCCCCGCCCCTAAATGATACAGAATTCCTGAGAGAGTTTCTGTTTTAAAGCAGAAAAATGTGACTGCAACTAATTTCAGCCAAATGTGTAAGATTTATAGGAGCAGAATCAGCTTCCAAGAAGAGTTTAAACATTTCAACATTACGCCTTTGAGTTGCTGCAAAGAATTCCTGTCCTGGGAATCTCCTGACCTGCGGAGTGTGAAGTTTTTCCTACTGCGGACACATTTTATGAGCTGGATGAGGTTTTTGGGAAAACTTCAGACTGAGCACATGAGAGCACTGGAGCTGTGAGTGTGTAAAACGACGTACTGTGCTGGTTGATGAGCATGCGGAAAGAGATACGGTTGGTGTAGAAGCGGTCCAGGAAATACTGAATGTTGGAGCTGGCAAACGGGTCGAAGCCGAACTTCTCCTTGTACTCGATCACGCCCTGGGCCATGGTGGGAACCACGTCATTGTGTCTGTTCCTGATCTCGATAAGAATCTCCAGAAAGCTGCAGGGCAGAAAAGTACGAAAGCAAAGATTTAAGGCAACATTAGTCGACTAAGCAAAAATTAAAAACGCTACAGGCCACGAAACGTTAGTTCCTGTTCTCTTTTCTCTCTCTTGAAGTTAATAAGATAAAAAAAATTAAAAAAAAAAACACACAGTTGCCGAGAAACTGCAAAGAAGCGTAAACTCCTCTGTCCTGAAGATGTCGGAAAACTTAAAGCTACAGCTTCACCTCTGACTGTTACAAAGCGCTGACACTGGAGACTCCTTCCATAAGTGTTACGTAAACTTCTCCTTACTTTAAGATAACTTCACCATACCACCGTTTTTTTTGTTTTTTTTTAAATATGTTGCACGTCTGCCCTCAGTCCCTGTGAATGAGCTGTTACTATAGAAACGATAACGAATATACTGAATATTAATGAGTATTCGTGATGACTATTAATGAATATTAATGACGACTGGGCGGAGTCAGGTAAACTGTGACTCGACAACAAATTATTAAAAATATTGATACACATTGACTTCAGGTGTGTTTTATAGATGCTCTGGAATACAAAAGCGTCTGAAAGTAAGAGGGGAAAAAAAGGGTCGAGTGAAAGTAAAATCGTACTTAGATTTCGGAAACAAATGTGTCCGGGAGCTAAAAATGGAAAAGCTGATGCTGCTCACTCGTTCAGGGCGTGCGGGTCGTCTGGGCTCCTGTTTTCATACTCCAGCAGCTCCAGAAAGCTCTGCATGTACCTGAGGGGTTAAAAATACCAACATCCAGTCAGTCTCAGGTCAGGGAGCAACTCGCGCACGCACGCACACACACACACACACACACACACACACACACAGACACAGACGTGTTGGTCTGAGATCCACGCACCATTTCTGCACCAGTCTGACGGAGGGCTGAGTCAGCAGCTTGTCGGGCAGCAGGTTGACCTCTCGCATGGTGTTGGCCAGTCGCACGGGCAGCTCCTTCCTCAGGAACATGTACGAGGTTTTCTCGCACGCATTGTCCCGTCCTGGAAACGTTTCATTCTCATAAAAACGGCTGAAAGAACTGAACGTCTGCAGGAAATCAAACGCTAGCTGACTCTGATCATAAAGTGCACTATGTAGGGTGTAAAAGCCTTTTTTTTCTACTTTCTATAACGCAGGACAAAACATTGTCACAAAAATCATAATTCCTACAAACCATCTTTTAACAAACTGTTTTTTTTTTTAACTCAGACATCAACATTATGATTCCTTGGTTGCATATTTGCCTTGGTTAAATATTTTCTCTTTTACATTAATAATTTATTAATTATTCATTTTTCTTTTCCATGCCCACGTTACCAAACATTTTTAATTATTTACACTACACAGTAATGCTTTCTACTGAACTCTGATTGGTCAGACGTTGTTGATTAATTTTCTCTGACTGTAGTGCAGCTGCAAATCACAGGTTTATATTAAATCTAAAACGTTGTCATTTCTATAGTAACAGCTGATTTACAGGGACTTGTACGGCAGACGTGCGGCATAAATAAACAAATAAAAAAAAAAAACAGGGGTATGGTGACGTTTTCTTAAAATAAGGAGATGTTTATGTAACATTTATGGAAGGAGTCTCCAGTGTCAGCGCTTTGTAACAGTCAGAGGTAAAAGCTGTAACTTTACGTTTTCTGACGTCTTCAGGACAGAGGAGTTTACGCTTCTTTGCAGTTTCTCTTCAAGACAGAAAGAGAAAGGAACGACTGTTTATAGCTGCTATAACGTAAGCGAGAACAGGAACTAAAGTGTTTCGCAGACTATTAGATGTAACTATAAACAGATAAAAAAAAGTATGACGTGTTGGTTACAGGAAATATTCGGATGAAAGCTGCCAGAAACTCAAACACACAAAAACAAAAATAAATATATAACAGTCCATATATATCTATATATATAAAGTTATGTTTAAATAAAAGCATGCACCAAACTTTATGGATGAAGCGTTACTTCACAGCATGTTGGAATTTTTTCTTTCTCTGCTCTGTCATTTACAGGCCACAACACACACACACACACACACACACACACACGAGGATGTCCCCTGCAGCCTGACTGCTGACTCAGCACACTGAGGTTTAGCTAGAAAATGGGTTCATCTAATGAGAGAGAGAAAGAGAGAGACAGAGAGAGAGAGAGAGAGAGAGAGAGAGAGAGTGTGTTCAGTGTGATGCTCGTTCAACCAGTGTTTTTTGTGCTGCAATGTTTTTTGGTGTTGGAACCATGTTTTAAACTAGTGCTGGATGTGACAAGTGGCACGTACTCTCACACACACACACACACACAAACACACACACAGACACACACACACACAGACATACACACACACAGACACACACACACACACACACACACAGACACATTAATTATGCATCAGGCACAGGATGAATAAAATGGCCACAGAGCTGTAACTTAAACACAGACTTCCATGGGCGAGTCTTTTTCCACAGGAATGTGAATCATCATTAAAGGAGCAGCGTAGTTCCTTATAAAACACAGTAAATATTCAGGTTTAGTGCTGGAAAGTCGGAACATAATGAAAAAATAACACTGAAAAAAAAAAACACTATGAAGACAAAAACAATGTACAAAACTTTTCGGTTATTGGTCGCCCGTATAGCGATATAAACTCGTATTAAAATCTCAATCTCGAGTCGTTTCTCAATGCAGCTTGATTTGCTTCGATTCTGCAGCATCGCGTAACACAGAGCTGATATTCCTTCTTATTCTGTGACCAATGAGCTTTCGGACACTGTATCACATGACCTCATATAAGCTCCGAGAGTCTAGAGAAGCAAAAAAGGGAGAAACAACGTGAGTGAATTTTAAAACAACCCAAACGCACGCTTGCGGTGAGAAGGAACACATCGGGATTCCCATTTCATCAAGATTCGTGCTAGCAAAAACTAGCCAAAGCACATGGATTCAAACTGTTAAAAATCTTTTATAAAAAATATTTTGCAGATATGCAAATAAACGACTAGAATTTCCTAAGAAGGAGTTCAAAGCTGTGGAGCTCTCAGCTTATTATGGACTTATTCAGCAGCTGTAATGAATTATTTAATGATTACAATAAAGCTAACGAGATATAAGGTAAGAAATGTGAGACATGTCGATGTGTCCTGAGAGTTTTAGGCATCAAAATAAATATCTGTGTCTATGCTGTCCAAGTTCAAGACTGATCTCGACTTTCCTGCTGTTAAACAAAGTTACATCCTGAAGGCTCCTGTTCAGGACAAACAGAGTCTTTATCAGAGTCTTTCATCACTGAGAGCCGGGGAACAATACGGGCAAAATAAACAGACCAAATCTCCTGTAACTGTAAACCCATGAGCTCTAACAGGCCATTCAGGGAGAGCAGGAAAAAAAAAAATCAAACCATATAAACACGGTGTAAAATATCCAAACGTGTCTGCGCTCTAAACACTCGGCTAAAACACGTAAACAAATTAAAGTGCATGGAAACAGGAACGGTATCAGGCCATAGAGAACGTTCTGGTATACATTTGGCATAAATCTGGTATAAGCTCGAGCTCAATGCTGTGTGGAAAAACCTATCTATAAAATTTATATTTAATATTCTACCAAAAACTTTATACAAACTGATGTGGATCGAACCAAAGTGCTTTACAGATCGTACGCCTATTACTACAGGAAGAGAAGCTCAAATCTAAAAATAAAAAAACTGAAGTCGTAATGAGTAAATCGGCATTAATAACAATTAGTAATATGAACATATGCACTACTTGTAAAGAAAATTAATCAACACCTTCTGACCAATCACAGTCCAGAATTCAGTGCGGCATAAGATGCGTGGAATTAATATATAATTAAAACATTTTTAATTCAAATGCAGTTTCAAAGAACGTATTTGACAATCCTGGTGTGTATGTTTTACATTCTTTAGAAATGTTCAGTACAGGTGGCAATGTCAAGAAAGAAAGAAAGAAAGAAAAGAATGAAAGAATGAATGATTTTATGCAGAATTCTTCATCCAAGAAGTTATTACTTGGGCGTCTGTGCTGATCCGAGTAAAAGTGTTCAAAAAAAGTTCCAGACACAAATGTTTTGTTTTTGTTTTTTTAAAATGAAGCCGTCGTCTTTCCCTTAATGATAATGTACGAATCATGATCTTCCTATTGTCCATCACTATATAAGGCAATATTATATTAATATTAACTATATGAAATAACATATTCTGACCAATCAGAATGCAGCGTTCAGCAGCACTGTGTTAAGAAGCACAGTTAACATTAGGGCTGGGAAATAGGACCAAACTACAAAACAAAAAGAGATCAGATCACAATAACTGAGGATATTTTTTTACAGTACACAGAATAAGTGATTGTATTTAGGTTTGTTATGAATAAAAAAAACAGCAGCACTGCCAAAAAAAAAAACATGTATTATTAAAAGAGAAGTGAAAATGAAAACTGTAAACGAAAATGATAATGAAATTATAATCATTTTTTAAACCCTAGTTTCCATAAAGGATCCTAGTGAATTTTTGATCAGATTCAGTGTCTAATCTCAGTCTCAAAATGGTTCACTATTAAACCATTGGACATCTAGTGCACTACAAAGGGCACAGGAAGTAGAGATCATGTCAGGAGCTTTTGTCCTGTGGAGGCTGAGGAATAAAGCAGGACAAGACCTCCTGTCATAAACACCATGTATTATATTTATATATTTATATTTATTCATCCTCATTAATGCAATCCAATGCTGTATCACTTACCAAACTCCAGGAACTGCTTGATGGAGAGTGGAGATGGTGAAAATCTGGAGTAATACTCAATTTTTGCAGAAGTGTTCAATAAAAACGCCGACAACCTCATTGTGATTAGAATAAAAAATAAAATAAAATAAATAAATAAACCCTGCACTGTTTATTATACACAGCTAATAACGGCTGGCTAATGTTTCTGCAATCTAAAGCATCAAAAGCACGAACACAAACGCTGCACGTCCTTAACAATCATAAAATCATCCTCGGAAACCGGAGACATGTCCTTCTTGTCGTCTTCCATCACACTAAACCCTAAAAAACAACCAAATTATTCAGTTACTGTTTCTTTCCCCTCCGAACAGTTGCTGTGAAACGCTGCGGCGCCGATGGACCGCGCTGTGATTGGTTGGCTTGGAAACGCGGAAGTAGTAAACCGCGGCTTGTGATTGGTCAAAATCAGGCAGGCCTCGCCTATGCTTGTATGCGCTATCAAGTTGGGTTGAGATACAAAGTACGCAGCTGTATAGAGCAACCTGTGCATGTGCACGTCTTCAGCACGTGTTTTTACAGGTAAAGAAGAAGTGATGCGTGACTCATACAAAGCTCATTAGCTCCAAAAAGGAATTAAGGAGGTCGTACTTTGTTTAGGGAGCTTTGTAAAAATGAATCACAATATTTTGAGATATAGTTCACTTTGGGGGTCTCTGTCCATTAACAGACTGTGTAGAGGGGGGCCAATACTTTGTGCAATAGCTAGATTACAGTCAGTAATAGTACACCTGTAAATGCACAGTGTTAAGGGCAGCTAATAAACTTGCGGCTGTGTGTATACATGAAATAAAATCTCAGTACACGTGTGTGTGTGTGTCATTAATATCAGGTTGGATTAGATATCAGTCAGAGCTTCTCAAACTTTCTGCAGAGGGATTTAATTTTCATTCATTCATTCATTCATTCATTCATTCATCTTTATCCTGGTCAGGATTGCCCTGGATCCTGGTCCTTTCCTGGGAACACTGGGCACAGGGCAGGAGAACTCACCTTGCACACACACACACACACACACACACATTCCTCTAGGGGCAATGTAGAGTAACCACATCCAGCTATGTCATTGTTGTGGGAGGAAACCGGAGAACCTGGAGGAAACTCTATACCAGGAGAACATGTGAAATTCCACACAGACCCGGGATTGAACCGGGGGAAGCTGGAGCTGTGAACCTTCTTTTAATAAGTTTCTTACTCACATCACTTCCTGATTTTTAGTTTAAAATTGCAGTTAGATTAAAATGAACATTGTTCAAACTTGTTTTTAAGTTGTTGAGTTTTAGATGAAGTGGCTTGTGACTATGATATTTAAATAATAATAATAATAATAATAATAATAACTCTCGACTCGAACTCTCGTATTATTCCTTGTTGATACTTGCCAGGTTAATGATATTCTGTTTCACACTGAAGTCTGGCAAAATGATTACACACAAGATCTGATCAATCGGAGCAAAATATTTAAAATAATGAACAGTAAGTTTAAACAATAATGACACCATTAGGGCCAGGAGGTGAAGACCCTCCCAGAGAGAGAAGGAAATAACAGCGAGAACACATTCCTCATGGATTTATTCTGCTTTTCTAGTGAAAAAGGGCTGCAAGTGAAGAAGAAGAAGAATATGTAAAACATTGTTCTTTTCTGCACAAGGACTTGGACAGACCTACAAAAATTGTGGATCACATACATGCTGTTGATAAAAATAATACTGTACCTTATTTGTCAAAAAAGAGCCATTTGTTTATAAATACAAAAATGTACACTTATAGGTCTGTGGTGTGACTGCGACGTCGTGCCAAAAAAAAGCATTTCACACTGTATTTTTCACACAATGTTCGCTGCTGGCGAGGACGATATTCTTCTCGTCCTCTTCACTGTTGCTGTAAGGTATGGGATCATACTGACGCCGGTACAGCAACCGAGTCACGAGTGTGATGATGAACATCTCCATGATCAGAAGCTGCTGACTCATCACTGGGGGGAAAAAAACGGAAAAACATTTCGAATGTTAAAACATTTGTCACTTAACAACTTGGTTGGCTTTTTTTCTTTGCTTTTTAAAAAGATATGTTTCCTAACACACTTTCTCAATACTTCTGTGTGACTGCTTTGGAGGCGGGGCTACGTATGAGCTACATCTGTGATGTCACTAATACTGTTTTACAGCTTTGAACCAATCACATCCGATATGCAAATTATCAGAGGATGATGATGTGCACTTTTAGCTACAGAATTTGCATGCTAATTCAGCTTTTTAGACCACATTCTCAGAATTGCACTGATTCGAGGGCGGGGCTTCGTATGATCTTAAATTTGCCATGTCACAAAATCATGTTTGATTTTGCAAATTCTAGGAGGATGATGACGTGGGACCCTGGAAATTTTAGCTACACAATATGCATGACAAGCTAGCTAGCTAGATAGATAGCTAGTTAGCTAAGCTGGCTAATGCCTTGGTTGCTATGGTAACAACAATGTTATATATGAACAGGTTTAGGTGCTGTGAAATAAATCAGATTACTTACAGTTAGTTTACGGGCAGGAGGACATGAGGAGGGGTGTTTCTAATTTGCATATTCATGCATATTCATTAGTCTTGGTGTTTGTAATGAAGGTGAAAGTAGTTAAGTTCTGCGTGGATTATCTCAGTGGCGTGAGACTCACAGTAGCCGCGGCTCTTAGAGGAGTACGGCGGAGCGCAGGCGATCGTCCCGTTCATGGCCAGAATGTTAATGATGGCCGTCTGCAGCTGACTGAGCACCAGCACCAGCTTAGGAACAGCACACAGAAAAGCATCATGGGTAAAATAATTAGAAGAAGAAAGTAAGAATAAGAATAACAATAAGCAAAAAATGTCTTAACTAACCGGGTACGTAAGGCGAAAATCTGTTCAGCTGCATTCAACAGGACATAAAATTACCAAACTTCTGTTCTTTTTTGTGTCTTTATATCCAATAATATTAATTTGTTTTTTTCTAATTTTCAGCTGTTGTGCACTTGGAGCGAGTTTAAAATATAATATACCATATATTCTGGACTATAAGTTTACGCTGCTGTGTAAGAAACCCCTGTATTAACTGTATTTATTAGCATTATTATCTTTATGTTTTACTATAATAACATTTTACTGTACTATATTAGCTATATTACTAGTATTGTACACTACAGTAGCATTTTTCGCTATTAGATTTGTTAGGATTGTATTATACTGTACTATATTAACATTATTAGAATTATTAACATTATACTACGTTATAATATTTATTTAGTTATTCATTCATTCATTTTAATTGATCACCTAATCAACTGGTTGATTAATTGTTTGACAGATTGGTAACAATCACTTTACTGAAGCCTGCATTTATTTTTAACAAATTAAACAATTAACAAATTATCTGAGCAGCGTTACTGAGCTCTACGACTAACGGTGAATATTCTCGTTAAAAAAAAAGGTTATTTAAAGAAGGTTTAAAAATGCATTTGAATACTGAACACTGAATACTAAAAAAAACTGAAATGCAACTTTTAAAGGAATTAGACAGGAATTAGTGGACGAAATGGTTTTGTATTCGTATGACGACAAAGTAACGACAAATAAAAAGGATCAAATACGCGTGTTGTTTTGCTATACAAGGAGGAAAGCAGAGCAGGAAAATACGTTAAATCTATTAATGATGAACACGGATTAAAAAGGTGTTGTGTTCGGCAGAGACTCACCTGATACATGGCGTATTTCGGAATGATCTTCAGGCTGCGTAAAGTGTCGCGCACGTGCATGAACAGGATGCCGACGGGCCACAGGGCGATGATGGTGAGGACGCCCACGCTGGTGTTTATCCAGATCGCAGGACTGCTGATCTTCACCTGCACAAACACAGTGACTACAGTGTCACTATATACTGCATACACACGTACACTTTACATACACAATACACAACTCGTCCATCCGGAGCTGCTGCAGCGAGTCTTTACTCACATCAGTGACGTCGAAGCTCCCGTTCGTCCACAAGACGATGGACAAGATCGTAAAGACCATCTTAAGCAGAGCGAACTGGAAGGAGCCCAGTTTCAGCATGAACAGAGAGCGGCTACGACACACACACACACACACACACACACGACGAGAGAGAATGTTATTTCACTGAATTCATTTTCTATAACAGCAATTTTCTGACATTAATGCAGCTTTGTATTAATGCGCTTGTTCTAACACGTCATCGTTTCTATAGCAACAGCTCATCAGCTCACACTCATGAACTGAATTATTATTCATTAGCAAAAGATGACTACTTCAACACCAATAACTTTTTTATTTATTATTTATTACCTGTGCTCTGCCTCTCTAAGAGCTTTTATGGAAAAAAAAAAAAGAAATGCATATGATTAATTAAGTACAGCGCCATCTCCTGGACAAACAGAATGAAACTTGAATGATTTTCCAGGAATGCAAAAATAATCCATTCTTAAATACACAAAAGGCTGTAATTCAATTTTTTTCAGGCTTTTGCATAAAAATCCATAAATTGGATTGAATTTGTAGAGGTTTCCACGTATTCATAACGAGGTCGCGTTTTATCGAGGGGTCACTAATTCCTTTAAACCACTTTCTCTGAAGGTGTAACGACCCCACGGTTATTTAGGTGACCTGACTGAGCATGGCGTTAGAGAGAGAGTTTAATGACCAGCAGGATGTTCAGCCAGAAACAATAGGACTGTTCAAATATTACATTATATGGCCAAAAGTATGTGCACCCTGACAAAATACCCACACCGATATGTGCTTGTTGAACATCCCATTCCAGATTTATACCCCTGTGTTTACTGTTATAATGAGTTCCACTCTTCTGGGAAGCTTTCCACTAGATGTTGGAGCGTGGC
Organism: Pangasius sanitwongsei; assembly: GCA_037576675.1. Taxonomy (NCBI): domain Eukaryota; kingdom Metazoa; phylum Chordata; class Actinopteri; order Siluriformes; family Pangasiidae; genus Pangasius; species Pangasius sanitwongsei. The sequence goes on from CM075024.1 coordinate 18,541,836, forward strand.
TGTGGGGATTTGTGTTCATTCAGCTACAGGAGCA
>CM075024.1:18544913-18559136 GCA_037576675.1 Pangasius sanitwongsei
GCTGGAACAGGTTTGGGCCTCTTAGTTCCAGTGAAGGGAAACTGTAAAGCTACAGCACACAGAGACGTTCTATACAAGTGTGTACATTCCAACTTTGTTGAAACAGTTTAGGGAAGAAGCACATCTGGGTGTGATGGTCAGGGGTGCATATACTTTTGTGTACATACTTTTGGCCATATAGTGTATTTAACAAGTGTATTTAACATCTGGATTTAAAATAAATCTTGTCTTAGTATCTTATCTAATGAGAGTGACTTAAAAAGTTATCATGTATGAGATACAAGAATAATGATCATTTTTAATGAATGAACAGATAGACAGATAGATAGATAGATAGATAGATAGATAGATAGATAGTTTACTGATCCTGAGGGAAATTGCATAAATAAATAAATAAATAAATAAGCTTCTGGTTATTGTCATGTTTTGTTAGTTATTTATTTGCATTTATTTATTGGAGCTTATTTTCTTTGCTTTAAGTTGCAAATTGCCAAAAAAAAAAAAAAAAAAAAAAGAGAGAGAGAGAGAAATGACTGGCTTATGATCAAAACATGATTAGGAACAGAAGTCTACACTTTTTTTTTTATACACAAGAGAAGACTGTAATGAAGGAAAGTTTTCAGTCCTGCTCCCACTCCAGACCTCAGTGGGGTGTTCAGCTGAACCCTGAGTTCATGCAGCACTTTCATGCTTTTATGGAAAAGAAAAGAAAAGAAAAGAAAAGCATGCAGTATCATGATGGATCAAAACAAACAAGCAGAAGTTCATCAGTTAAACCTGCACCAGACCACCTGCTTTTTAATTTTTTCTTTTTTCCTCCAAACTGCAAGTCTATGTTTTTGGCATGGTCTTTCTGCAGTATTTTTATTTTATTTATTTGTTTTGCATAATCTCATTTTTTGCATGATCTTATTTTAGTATAGTCTCTTTTTTGCATTGTACTTTGATTTAAAAACAAACAAACAAACAAACAAACACTTACTGGAGATGATCTGGATAGCCAGAGGCGGCTCCTGTGTGCATGCCGGGTCGGTTCGGTTGGTTCCGTCCATCCTGCACCGCTTTCCTGTGTCACTTTCAAACCGCTTGGACTCGCAGATCAGACTGAAAAGCAGACCTCAGCTCGTCTCTCATCAGCCTGGAGCAGCGCCTTTTCCTGAACAAAGCCGCACTGAACTGAGAGAAACTTTGATTTGGTCCAAAATCCACATTAGTTGAACATCCGGGCGGTAATTTCCCCGCACAGTCCCGCCCCTGCACGCGCCCAAACAAAGCCCAGAGGAGCTGTGAGAGCTCGAGATAAAAATCTAACCCCAATACAGCGCAAAGCCCCGGAGCGGGGAGGTGCAGAGTGCGCCGGTGTGGGAGTCGGGAATGCTGGAGGCCCCGGTCCCCTCCTGCAATCCCGCATCACATGGAGCAACTCCATGGAGAGGGAGAGAGAGAGAGAGAGAGAGAGAGAGAGAGAGAAAGAAAGAAAGGGGAAAAAAGCCTTCAGCGGTCATGTGGTGTCAGCTGTGCTCAGTCTCACCCTATTTTCAATGCTGGAGTTGTTTTATTCCCTAATGATTATTCCCAAGATTTAAAAAAATAAATAAAAATCAGAGAACAAGAAACAAACGAGAGGTCAGTGCAAAACTGGACAAAATGCACGCTCTTCAGATGAGGAGTAATGAATGTAAAGGAGATTTAAGCATGCAGAGATATGCCATTTGGTCTACAGGCCACTTCCAGACATGAATATGCATTTACTCATGAACATAATAACAAGGTGTGAATCGTTTTTGTTTTTTAAAAATTGTATACGGTAAAAAGTAGTGCTGGAAATGTACATGTACTCTTCAGTGAGTCAGATCATTTGATTCACCAAGAAGAGTCGACTCTTTCAGCTCCCAAATGGCTCATTGCCTTTTTATTCTGTAAATAGGGCAACGTTTGTGACATTTTGATTTGATTCTTATAGCTGTAATTGTTCCATCCAATCTTAATCTACTTTTTAATAAACATAATAACATTATTTTGAATTGGATTTTTATAAAATATTCTCTGTGTCATAAGTCAAACACACTTTAATATGCTAATGAACAGCTCAGGTGTTGGAAAGTGCATTTTTCTCTTTTGACTTTGATTAAATTACACTGCAAGAGTAAAAAAAAATAAATAAATAAAAATGAAAAACGGCTCATACATGTGGGAGTCGGTTCTCAACTAAAAGAGCCGATTCAGAGAGTCGACACGTTTTGTGATCTCATCCTTCATCACTAGTACTTTTCAAAATGTCTTTCTGCTACAACAGAATCGTTTACAATAATAAATAATTTAATAATGCATTCCTTTGCTATATTCATAAATACCAATTTCTTATCATCCTGTGATTGGTCCATGAGAGTCACGTGATTCCAGCTCCAACACATACACAATACAAGATGGCGCTAATTGGTCTGTTGTCTCTCGTAGTTGTCCGTGCTGTGTGTTTTAGTCACTCTGTAGGATTTAAATATAATATTCTTTATATTCTCTACTGTTCCACTGACCCCTGAGTCCTCAGAGCTGTTACCAGCCACACAGTCTTTTTATTTTTACTTAAAGAAAATAATTCACCCTCAACAACTTGCATATTTATCTTCATAATTAACACATGATCTTCAACAGCATCCAAGATTTATTCTGTCTGTTTTACAGTTTCCTAAATTACCCACAATGCTGTACTGATAGCAGTGCAGTGGGCTTTAGCCCTCGCATCATTTCTACCTAAAGAGAGCGATGCAGCGGCGCTTTAGTGATTTAGTCTGTACCGGCTCTCTCGTTAGTGACGTCACAACCACAACTTCTCACAGGAATAACAATAAAACAGCAACAGATTGGCACCAGAGTCACTAAACACACCACAAATATTTGAACAGAAACATATGTAATGTGTTTCAGCGTGGAGTTTTCAGACAGTGTAAACGTCCTGCCTCAGGAAGCCGTCCAGCGCGCGGAGAAAACTTACTGACGTCCCGTGTTGAAAACGCAAACGTGAATGAAAAACATTTGATATAAACCATTATCAGATGCATCTGTATTAGATTGGACAACACATCAGACAATATTCAAAGTGACGCTGCGGGGACAGCATTAACTCGGACATCCTGTGACAGAAATTCTCACAGTAAATGACTTCGTATTAAAGCCAAATGAACGATTGTTCGTGTGTCAGTGTGAACGCAGTCCAAATCCCAGCGTTAGGCCACAAGTGTCTTCTGCTCCAGAAAATCCTTTATCAAATAATCTGAATGATCAGGATCACCGACACGCCATCCTCAGTGCAAGTCCGGACATTATTCTGCAAGACATCATCTTCACATGCAAAACCACAGTAATTCAGTCTGGGCTTTTTTTTAAATTTATTTATTTAATTTCCATGTAGCTACATGTTGGGGATTAAACTGAGCTCTCATACCCAACGCTTTAATCACGTTTAACATAATAACATCATCCTTTACTCAAATGCCTTTGTTTTATACACATGTTCAATCATCACAAAAGATTTAATTACAGCTATAAATAAAAAAATAAACACATAAATAAATAAAAGCTCATAGTTGTGAGTTAGTATTAAAAAAACAACTAAAGAAAAAAAAAACCCAACAACTAAAAATGGCTCCAGAACAAACTAGAAATAAATAAATAAAATAAAAATTCATGACTTGAGTTTGTTAAATAATATTAAATAATAAAAAAATAATATCATTATTGTGCTGTAACCAGGTAAAGTACTGAAACTTAAAGATATCACACAGTGTGCAGTTAAAAAATAAATAATAATAAAAATAAATCATGAACTACGCCTATTAAAAAACATTTGAAATGAAGTTGTGCAATAAGGAAAGAAGCTGAAACTCTGCACACGTCATTATTTGTGTTAAACACACACACACACACACACACACACATTAAGTTTAGCGAAAGCTTCATTAAAGCAGAACTTTAGGGACTTTTCTGCACATTTAGCTCTGATGACCTGATAAAATAGATAAAAACCCACAGGAGGGTGAAAGTAAGAGTTTATTTGACATTCCTCTCTACTGATGTGTAAGATGAGTTCAATGGACCGAGTGTCAGTGAGCTGAACAGAGTTCAGGGTCTCACACACACACACACACACACACACACACAAAGACAAATATGCACCTTTTTTCTATAAAAGCACGTTTATTTTTAGTCATGTTCACATAATAAGCAAGTACTTCATTCACAAAATATCAAGATTCAAATGAATCAGACAAGAAAAATAGACGAGATTAACATTTTACAGTATTTTCAATATTTTCTGTAAATCCTGAAACATATTTGACAAAAAAAAAAAAAAACAACCAAAAAAAAAAAAAAAAAAATCAGCAGGGTACAAATATAAGCTACTCTACATGCCATAAAACCTCATAGGATTTTTTTCCTTTTTTTTTTTTTTGTAAAAAGTAAATAAAAAAAAAAAAAAATGGTCCAAAGTAAGAGTTTGAAAAAATTCAGAATTGAGAATTCAGTATGGCTTAGAAAGGTGTAAAAGGAAGAAAACTGGTGTATCGATCATTAAATAAATAAAATAATCAGTGCTGCGATTGAAGGAGGCGCAGAAATGAAGGAAAAAGCAAAATGCAGAAAGCAAAAGAACCGATTTTAATGTTGCTAATTTCAGAACAACTTTATGGCGGCGTTTAACGGAAAAAAAAAACCAAAAAAAAAACTGCGATCAGATGACGTGGTATGAGACGGGCCTCATGAGAAGAGAAAACAATTCCACTGAATCAAAAAAAAAAAAAAAAAAAAAAAATCAATCATAACATTCTTTACACATATCTATATCATATAGCCTCGAATTATTTATCTTGATATTTGGATTCATAGAAAAATACATCAGTTTAGTGTTTCTAAACCTTCTGAGCTCAGAAATCTCTGCATCAGTCACTGCGTTGTGCGTTTTGAGATAGAGGCGTGTGTGTGACTGGGTTTTAATCACACACTCGTTACTGTTTTTCGGTTTGTACGTTCAGACTACCGCGTGACGAATCGCTCGCGTCACTTGTCGGTTGTCGCTGGTGGGCGTGGCCTGTCCTGTCCTGTCCTGTCCTGCGTTTCCTACATATTGATGAGAAACGCAATAGATATATATATATATATATATCGCTTTTAAAGCTAACGAGATAAACTCAAATTAAATAACGCACTAATCAGTGTGAAAATCGGTTGTGTGATTTACGTGTTACACGCCCGGCTTCGTTCTCAGAGTAGATTAGCCAATCGAGCGAACTGAGGCACCGACGGTCTCGATACACATTTTATACGACAGGATGAGATAAAACCACGGCTATAAGTTTTTCTTCCACTTTTTTGCGAGGAAATAATCGCAGGTAGGAAGCTGAAGTAGTGGGCGGGGAACTGAAGAAACGTCGGACCACACGTGCCACCACGGGATCGTTCCGAGGAATCCTTCAAGCTGATCGGTTGGATTTGTCGCTTATCTAATTTGCATAGAATCGAGGAAATCGTGGCTCCGTGTCGCGCGCGTACGCAGAGAATAAACGCTTCGTCGCTTGCTAGCGTGAACGCAGGTTTCTGTTATTTAACACGTTCTTTATTTCTCAGGAGAGCTTCCCGATGCACGCCTCGACATATCGTACTGATCTGGATAAAAACCTGACACTGATCACCATAAAACACACACACACACACGCGCACGCACACACACACCTTCCAAAACACGGTTGCACTTTGGATATTGAAGAACACTGGAATAATAATTATTCAACAACAATTTATAGATTAAACACCTGACCAGACGGTGAGAAATAATTACAGCGAGCACCAGCAGAGGAACGACTGACAGCACTGATACTGACGACAGAAGAGTGAAATAAATAAATTAAAAAGAGGATTTGGTGTCCTTGGTGTTTGTGGGCTTGAGTGTGAGCACACAGAGGAACTTTCCTGCTGTAAACACTCTGAGCTCCGATATTCAGCCCTTTATTTGGCAAAAACACAGCAGCCTTAAATGACCAAGGTCAGATATTAAATGAACGAGCCTGATCCGTACAGTTGAGTGCAAAAGTTAGCATCCCCCTCGATTCCTGGGTGGGGGGAAAAAAACAACAACTATATTTTACAAAACAAAACGACTTGAGAATTAAATATTACAGCAACTGACAGATCATCAGGAAGAATATTTACTAGCATGATCAGAAGTTTGTGTCCCTGTCGACATTCTGTAATTATTTTTATTCGCATGAGCCTCATTAAGTTAATCGCGTACTGTTTTATGTTTTCATTTTAAAAGCCTCATCAATCAACTTTTTTTTTTTCAGTCAATCACCTTCACAGGTGTGACGATCAAAGATTTGGATCGATGCATCGATTTAAAAGGCAGCAACTGAACTGAATCAAAGCAACTACCTTAAATGATTAAAAAAAGGAAAAATTAATTCATATTTTTTAAGCTGATGTGTGAATAATTTAACAGGTTAGCTTCTCTACGTCACCATCATTCGTGAGTTAACGGTAGACCTCCACCAGATTGGATCGGAGGTGAACAAATCGAATAGACTCAGTGGTATCGTCACGTATCGAATCGTCGCCTTACGAACAAACCGTAACCCAGAAGTTTACATTCCTGATAATTATGTTTCACTCAATTTTACTGTCATCACAAAATGGTGGAAAATTCATTACAAGTACAATCCCATGTTCCTGTCTGGGTTTGCTCTTGTTAGTAAACGTGTGATGTAAAAACGTCTATCCTGGTAATGCTATTTAAAAAAAAAAAAAAAAAAAAAAAAAAAAAAAGATGAGCATTGTCACTCTGTGGAGTCAGGAAAAGTTCAGACAAGCTCAAACTCATTATCAGACGAGTTATAAAATCAGTTATGATTCCGTGGGAATCAGGAAAACAGCTCCCACATGCTCTAAAAATACTCAGCTATCACGGAGCTGGAGTTGGAGATAGAGAAAATATTTTAAACATGTCTGAAAAGCAGACACAAAAACATGACCAAAGTTCAGGAGAACGAACAACAAAAAATAAAACACCGGTAAAGAGATAAACGATAAATCCAACACACACTTCAGAGCATGGGGTGTGTAAACTTTTGCACTCAACTGTACAACTAAACACAAAGTAGCTAAATATATATAAACGAATCTTTTCATAAGACAACCAGCTTATGAATATGCATAAACGTGGAATCTCTTACACAACGCCTCGTTATCTATAAATCTGACGTTTTGGTTGGTACAGCGTTTATTTACATCAGTTTATACATCGATTTTATTTATGTTTATTGAAGATCATTGTTAAAGCAGATAAGGAGTAGTAGAATAAGGAGACGGATTTAATTCTATTTAAACGGAAATTATTGTGAAAAGAAGCCAAACGTTTCTAAGAAACGTTCTGATTCCAGTTTTAAGACTTCTAAGAAGCTTCTCTAATGAGAGTGAGCTCTAAACACATCACCTGTGCTATTAATAATAAACATTTTTGTGAGCTACGGCTGCCGAATTCAGTTAAAAAGTGCAGTTGAATTGAAAAGATTTAGTATTGAAATGCATGCGAATATTAATGAGTGTATAATAAATATTAACGAGCGAACATTAGCAGTAGCTTCACTCTGTTTATATCACAAACCACAGAAGGTAAAAAAAAAAAAAAAAAAAAAAAAACTGTCGCTTTCCTAAGCAATGAAAATCGTACAGGGTTTCTGTTCACTATATATGCTCACTACACAGGGTATAATTCCGGTGTTATAGACCCTACGTAGTGCACTATACACAGCCCCTCCGAAAGTATTGGAACAGCAAGGCCAATTCATTTGTTTCTGCTACACGCTGAAGACATTTGGGTTTGAGATAAAATGATGAACAGGAGATGATAGATCAGAACTTCAGCTTTCATTTCCTGATATTCACATCTAGATGCGTTAAGCAACTTAGAACGTCGCACCTTTTATCTAAACCAACCCATTTTTTTGCTCAAAAATATTGGAACATGTGACAGGTGTTTCTTGTTGCCCAGGTGTGCTCTGTTAGCTTGATAGTTTTAAACAATCAATAGCTCTGAATGTCTGCTCTTGGTTTGAGACCTGAGTTTCACCTGTGAAGACTGCATTTGTTGTTAAAAAGGATAAACCAACATGAAGACCAGAGAGCTGTCTATGAGAGAAAAGCAAGCCATTTTAGAGCTGAGAAAAGAGGGACATGCACTGGGCATAGCCAATACAACAACTTGAAATGTCCTAAAAAGGAAGAAACCACTGGTGTACCAGCAACCAAACATCAGACAGGTCAGCCAAGGAAAACAGCAGCAGCTGATGACAGAAACATTGTGAAAGCTGTGAAGAAAAACTCAAAAACAACAGTCAGTGACATCACCAACAACCTCCACAGGGCAGGGGTGAAGATATCACAATACACTGCTTGAAGAAGACTCTGAGAGCAGAAATATAGAGGCCACACCACAAGACACAAACCTCTCATCAGCAGTAAGAATCAGAAGGCCACAATTGGAATTCGCAAAGAAATACAGAGATGAGCCACAAAAGCTCTGGAACGAAGATGAACCTCTACCAAAGTGACGGAAAGGCCAAAGTCTGGAGAAAGAAAGGATCTGTTCATGATCCAGAACATACGAGCTCCTGGGTCAAGCATGGTGGAGGTAGTGTCATGGCTTGGGCTTGGCATGGCTGCTTCAGGAAATGAAAGCTGAGGTTCTGATCGTCTCATACATTGTTTTTTTTTATTTTTTTAAAAACAAAAGAATCGGCCTTGCTGTTCCAATACTTTCGGAGGACACCATACATCCAAACAGATCACCATCTGATACTCAGCCATAGAAAGAGCGACTGAAATAAGTTCCTGTTGGAAATTAGCAAATCAGATGTTAACAAAAATACTCGGTCATGTTTTACGTAATTAAAAAAATCGACACAGCGGTTTTATTACGTAAAATAAACCGTGTAATCGGGTAATATAAAGCTTGGCGTAAATCCTACAGTATGCAACCCAAGGGTCATTTACCTTAAAAAAATTTTGGAAATACTTTTACACTTTGTACATCTAAAAGTAAAACATGTGTTGTTCTGTTTTGTCCTGAAAGGCTTAAATATTCGAAAAATTAAAAAAATGTATTCGAATTGTTAACAGCCCTAATGCAAAAAAAACCCAAAAAAAACATTTAGAACCCTCGTCTATGCGCTTTGCGATACTTTAAACTAAATCTGAATGTTTGTACACATGCGGGCTGGAGAGACTTCCGGGTGGAAAACTCACATCCTGTTAGCAAGTGCTAATTATACTCGTGCTGGGAAGTCTGCTCTTTTCAGTAGTGAGTCAGATCATTTGACTCGGCTCACAAAGAGTCGGCTCCTAAATGACTCGTTGCTAAATTCTGACTTGCGAGAACATTTATTTTGAATAAATGATGATCTAAAAACATATACATGGCCGAAGAGGACGCTCGTGCGCTGTTCAGATGAAGAATTGAAAAGTTTATTTGATTTAATTAACGTAAAGAATATCAAACCTCACCGTGACTCGTTTCTGATATAAACCGATTACTGAAAACGATTCAATTTAACGCTAACGAACAGCTCGGATATTGGAAAAGAGGTTTCCGTGATTAAATGATTCCGTGATTACACTACAGGAGCGACGGCATTGTCTACATCTCCCTGAAAAAAAATTAAAATAAAATAAATAAAATAAAAACAGCTCTCAGTGTTCAGCTAAAAGAGCCGACTCAAAGAGTCGATTCGTTCGCAAATGACACGTGAGTCGTAAATACGAACGGATGAGAAAACGTCGCTGTGTTTGGGACATTCCACAACACATTGGCTCCTGTTAATCTACATTATGATGATGATGATGATGATAAAAAAAATAATAATCAGTACTACGAGAACATAATCAATACAGTTTTAAATCATTTAAAATAAGACGTAAAACATCGATTCTAAACACACGTGATCCTGATAATCGTAAAGTTCCAATCGTAAAGGAGTGTCTAGTTCTGTCAATATTTAGATTTATTTATTTTTTCCCAATATATTTTTTAAATAAACGGTTTAATACTGTTAGTGCAGCGTCACCGCCGTTATCCACCCGGAAGTACGTTATTTGATATTGTGACGTAACGGTTTGTTTGTGATGGGTGAGAGTTATAATATATATATTAATAATTTCATTTAAATGTTTTCTAACTGGAATATCAATGTGCAAATGTGCGATCCTGTGATCCTCAAACACAATAAACTGTTAACTGTATCTTGGAGAGAAAAACTATTAGCACTATGGTTACCAGTATTTAAAAAACAAACAAACAAACAAACAAACAAACAAACCGGTCGGATGCAGTAGAACTGAAACACGTCTGCTATGTAAGTTGACGTTAAAACGAACGCAGCAGGAATGCAGCGGAGATGTACATGGCTATAGCTCTTTAGATCACTCCCCGCTTTGTAAACATCAGATCCGATACTGCCGGGGAAATTAAACCCCCTAACAATACAGCGGTAGTGCGAATATTTCTCGTAAACAACAAACGGTTTTATAGGAATTGCACCATTACTCAAAGTTCATGAGTGGGTGTGAAGATAAAATGCGACTGCTGTGGAAAAAAAAAAAAAAGAAAGGAAAAGAGGAAGAAGGAAAAAAAAAACATGATCAGGATGCAAATTTCTCCGAACGCTGAACACAGACGAGGAGCTGCTGCAGAGGTGATGGAGTTGTTTAAGGCATCACGTTTGATGGCTGTGTTTCTCCTCCACAGTTCTTAACGACCACGGACCCTAAACGAGGAGATGACAGCATGTCAATCACGTCTCACAAACCCCGCCTCCTCCTCCTCCTCCTCAACGAACACACAGAGGAACGGCGCTCACCTGGCTAGGACTCGCTCGCCACGGAAACCGTGATGGTGTCACTTTCATCTGTGAAGGAAAAGAGAAGCGTGAGATAATTACGCTAACATGTGATGTCATGTCATGTCATACCGCACGGGTATACGGCCAACTCCATAAATATTGGCACCCTTCATGAAAATAAGCGCACGCTGTGAACGATGATTTAATCGAAACCATATGAGGAGGCTGTAAAGTTTTAGGATTATTTTAAATTTTTCGAATCAAGTTCTTCAGTAGTGCGAAGGTTTCTGCACGTTTCTCTCGAAATGCGCGTAAACAACGGCGACACTACGGATTATAATCGCTACACCTCGAATTTTGTTTGGCTCAGGTGCTGTGATCTGGACACGCCTTCCCACAGACCCCCACAATTGCACTTAAACAACACACACACACACACACACACACACACTTGCATCTGCTGTGACTCACCAGACTTTACAGCCTCTACGACGATGTGATCATCGTGGACGTCGTTGTTGAGCAGGTGTTTCTGAGACTCGCTGAGAGGACTACTCTGCTCACCTTCCACACTGTGGGGAGGGAAAAAAAAAAAAAAAACAAACGGTCAGATTTTTGTTCAGAGAACTGAATTAAACCCGAAACGAGATCATTCACATGCACACTGTATTAAGGAGCAGCGTGTAAAGTCAACGCAGCTCTATCAAAATCGCTAACGAAGCCTCTTTGAGTGTAACAAGTAACTAACGTTAACGCTCGTACGTGTTTAATCGTCGTGTTAAATGAGGTCAGTCGGGAAAAAAAGCGGCTTCTGCTGAACGCAGGAAAGTTCGCAAGCATTATTTTTAACGTTATCGCTTGCATTATGCGCACAAAGTGAAAGTATCATCGCGGGGGAACGTCGAGTGTATTTACGAAAAAAATAAATCAATTCGTGGGAAGGGATCGTATCGTTCTCACAACACGGAGCCTTACTTTCAGTGACCGAATTTCGCAATTCTATTCAAATCAGGTACGATGCTATAAAGAAGCGAAAAATCCAAACGATCGCCTCGAGCGATTCCTCGGACCGATCTTACGGCACGTGTGGTACGATGTTTCTTCAGTTCTCCTCCTGCAACGCAGTTCGGTTTACTGTTTAAAACTTAGAACCGCGGTTTTTAATCTTAACCTGTTATATACTGCCTCTCGTTAAATGAGTACAGAGCATTAGGAAGAAAAATAGAGCTCATTGGTGCATCTGGTGTGTATGTAGCTAGTACAGTTAGCTCTCTTTGCTAATCTAATCTGAGAACGAGAAGCTGAGCATGTAATCAGAATCTTCACACTGATCAGTGCGTTATTTAATTTGTGTTTAACTAGTTGGCTTTAGAAGCGACACACACACACACACAGTAGCTACTACCGTTTCTCATCAGAACATAAAACAAACAAAACACAAAACGCAGGACAGGCCACGCCCACAAGCAATAAGAGAAACTGGTCGCTGGTGCAAGTCGGCTGAAGATGGTTTCAATTAAAGACAAGTTGGAGAACGTTGAAGTTGGAATGGAGATTTCAGACAGATGCAAGTCAAAGTAACCGTATAAGATAAACAAGGGGGTGGAGCTAAACACACACACACACACACACAAACTTGGTCAATAAAGCAGCTGTTTAAAACATTCCAGAAATGACGTTTGTGCATTTTAGGAACTTGTACAGCTTTGATGAAAGAGTTTTGGGGTAGAATATTTTAAAGTATTTAAAAGCATTTGTTATTGGACACCTTTATTTGGTGTAACAGTGCCACCGTGTGGTGGAAGTGTGGAACTGCACCTCACCTTTGGCTCAGGCAATCAGGATGTACAACTACTGTCGGCTGCTCCGGGTCGGAGACGACCAGCCGGGTTGGAAATGTGAGACCGTCTCCCTGACTGCACAAAAAAAAATTAAAAACACAAACGTTTATAATCCCGGTAAAAGAAGATTCAAGATTTTGTGAGTGCGAGTGTGAGTGTGTTCACCTGGTGAAGACCGGCAGCAGCCAGAACTTCTTCTGGTCTCCGAAAACCTGAGCGATGTTCTTGCTGAAACCCAGTGAGAAGCCGTTTTTATCCGGTCCGTTCCTGAAGACGGGCGCTCGAAACGCCTCTGAGGGAACGAAAGAAAGAGAAGGGGTCAAACCGAACGCAGCCATCGAGCCACGAGGACGCGCAGAGCGGAGGAGACGGTGCGAGTGTTTTACCTATTGTGGATCTGTTCTTTCCTACAAGCCACAGGTGGTAAGTGAAGAGCGAGAGGATGCTGATGCAGAACATGGCCGCCACAAAAAAGAGAAACAACACATGGAATTTGGCCTGAGAGTCGGGCAGCTCACTCTGAGAGGAGAGAGAGAGAGAGAGAGAGAGAGAGAGAGAGAGAGAGAGACACGAGGTCAACATCGACGAGGAGGAAACACACGAGTCACAGGCTGCACGATATCCACAAGAAACAAATAATAATAACGTGATGCAATAAATGAAGACAAAGTACAATCTGGAAAGTTAATATATAATCGATAATTTAAAAAAAAAAACATTTATAAAAATGACTGTGATGAAAATCACTTATCAAGAATAAAATGGAAAAAAAGTGTGTAAAGATTCAAAACAGTACAACAGAAAACCTTTTTCAGACCAGCTGCTCTGAGTTCGTGTACTGTTACGTAATTTATCGCGATAAAGATATTAAAACGTCGCATCGCTTTGTTTCTGTTTTCTACGTAAAGCACTTCGAGATTTTAAAAAGTGCTGTACAATCAAAAATGTTTATTATATTAGTAATTATATTAAGTTTTGTTTTGGCCAAGAACTTTCATTCAAACAAATGTATTATTGTGCAAAGAACGAAAACGAAAACAGTAAAATAAGGAAATATACAGCTGCTTACTGTGTAAAAATTAATGTATAAGTTAATTGTGTGGAGAGAAAGAGAGAAAGTGTGTGTGTGTGTGTGTGAGAGAGAGAGAGTGTGTGTGTGTGTGTGAGTGTGTGTGTGTGTCAGAGAGAAAGTGTGTGTGTGTGTGAGAGACAGTGTGAGTGTGTATATATATATTCTTGTTTTCAGCATTACTAGGCCTATAAGCAGAGATCTGATTTCCAGTATCAGTACCGGCATCAGTGTTGGTATCGGTAGTAGTATCAGTACCAATATAAGTATCAGTACCAGTATCGGTACTGGTAATAGTATCAGTACCAATATCAGTACCAATATCAGTACCGGTATCAGTACAGTATCAGTACAGTATCAGTACCAGTATCGGTACCGGTCTCAGAATTGGTACTGGTAATAGTATCAGTTCCAGTATCAGTACCGG
>CM075024.1:18568109-18588877 GCA_037576675.1 Pangasius sanitwongsei
TTTATCTGAAAAGTGTCTCTTATGGAATCTGCTGCTTTCTTTACTGACGTACAAACATTTTTCTGTAGCGTTTCATTCTGTGCTGGAAAACTAATGTTTGGGATCTAAAAGGTTTTGGTACTGAATCAATAATGTAGAAGTCAGAAAATAAACACCAAAATGTTGTGAAAAAAATTCTTTTAAAATGCTGTATTTGCTTTGACCTTAGTGAAGGTTACATTCTTAACAGATTAGTATCTAAAAATGGCAAAAAAAATTGTCCTGAAATGAAAAATTAAATGTAATAAACTGCTAAAAACGTATTAAAACTCCTACGCACGTCTGTAGTAACGCTGTTATACATACTGTAATCAGGTATTCGGCTTAATCTGTGCTTATGTTACACATTATTTCATTATTTTCAACAATTATTATTATTATTATTATTAGCATGATATTTTTGGCAAGTTTTGTACTGTAAAATATATTCATGATCCATGTTATACATTACATTATATGACATGTTATATTACATTATTAGTTGAATAATGTAATAAATAGTGCAATAAATTAATCATTAATTTAGCAAAACTATCCAAACATGTAATAACATGATTATACATGCTGTAATAACTTATTAAATATTTCCTGTAGGAAACTGCATTCATGATTCATGTTATAACTTACATTACATTATGTGCGATAACGTTATGATATTATTAGCTAATGAAAAAAAGAATGTAATAAACTTCCGATAATCTAGTAAACCTCTTACGTAATAACATTGTTATAGATCCTGTAATAAGATATAACAAGCGCTTTACTTTAACTGTAATCACGTTATTCCTTATTACATAATGTCCAACAAAGTTACTACATTATTGGCTAAATAAAGATAATAAACAGCTGATAATGTAGTAATAAAGTGCACGTAATAAAGTTGTTATAAAACCTGTAATAAAGTATTAAATATTTTGCTTTTATGTTAAACATTACATTATTATATTATTGGATAATTAGGGGGAAAAAAGAAAGTAATAAACTGCTGGTAATGTATTCTATCTCGTATTCAATTACGTAATAAAGTTAGGAAAATTGTTATAAAGCATTAAACATTGGATTGTAAACAACACGATTCGTGTTCTATCTTACCATCGTACTGCGATATGTGCAACATCGTTATCATATTATTCGCTGAGCAGAAAAAGAATGTAATAAACTGAGAATAACGGAGTAAATAATAGTAAAACTCTTTTCCAATTATGTAATAACATTGTTGTACATACTGTAATAAAGTACAGTGTTACGCCTTATTACATTACGTGTAACGTTATATTATTTTGTTGATTGGTGAAAAAAAAAAAAAAAAACGCACCAATAAACTACGTAATAAACCATCATTAATGTCGCAAAACTACCCAAAATGTGTAATTACATGGTCACACTTTATACATATTGTAATAGCGCATTACAGATGTTTCCTGCTGTAAACTGCACTTACAATTCATTCGTTACGTCTAATATAACGTGCACTAATGTTATTACGTTATAAAGACGTTCATGTTATACATTATTTATGCGCAACATCTTCAAATTATTGGTTGATTAAAATAAGTAACAAACGGCGAATAACGTAGTGAATTGATCCAATTATGTAATTACACTGTTATCCATAGTGTTATAACGTATTACAAATGTTTCCTGTCGTTGTAATCTGCACTTACTAGAAATGTGTAATAACATTGTTAAACATGCTGTAATAAGGCATTTCAAACGTTTTGCGCAAACTGCAACGGCATTATACCTTAAAATATTACGTGCAACATTATCTATTACTTTATATTACACTGACTGATGAAAAGACAGGAATGTAATAAACAGCCGATAATGTAGCCAACCCTTATCCTAATATGTAATAACAGTGTTATACACACTGTAATAAGATACTGAATATTTCACTTACTCTGCTTTTACGTCATGCCGCAATACATTATGTGTAATAACATCACATTACTGGCTGTTGGGAGAAATACAGAATGTTGTAATAACATTGTTATACATAGTGTAATAAGCTATTACAAACTTTTCCAGGTGTGAACTGCATTCATGATTTTTGTTATACTTTACTACAAGATGTGCAACATCGTTATTAAAGTATTAGCTGATGACTGCGTGACATTCACAGCAGTTTATTACATTATATACATTATTTTTATAAAAATACAATCGATTGAATTGTAAATTATTACTAAATCTTTACAAACTAGTTTGTGCTCCTGTCTCGTTTCCTTTTAGCTGGCTCATTTCTTTCAAAATGTTAATTTTTTTTTTCTTTTTAAATAAAGAGATGCATTGCGTATAAAAAAAAAAAATTCAGCATCTCTGATTATCCAATTAACGTGAATAAATGATTAGTCAGTCAAAAAGAAACAAAGACAAGGGCTTTTCTTTTTTAAAAAAAATCTGATTTATTGTGAATTTAAAGCACTTACATAAAACATGACAAACAGTTTCAGGACAAACGGATTCCTACTCGCTATCTGCATGAACACGGTCCGATTTCACGGTTTGATTAAAGTTAATCTTTTAAAGACAGTTCAAACAGTGACGAATCCAGATGAATTTAAACTGTTTATTCTGTATGTAGTGCAAAAGGCACACCATGATCATCATATGCAATGGTTTAAATAAACACACACGTGATAAATAAGATTAGAGCTGAACATGTTACTGAACATGTAAACAATCAAAACCACAAGCCTCTGAACTCCCGATACGGAGCTCCAAAGTACCAGGTTAAAGTAAACTCTGTACAGAAACGGCATGCGCGGCGATTAAAGAGCTCATTCCGAGAGGAAAAAGATTTCACTTGCATTGTAACAGCACTAGCGTTCAGTGTTTCTACCCCATGCATTACGACGCTGACCCTACGTTCACACTAGTGAGCGCCGAGTGACTCGTATCGCTCGTGGGCGTGGCCTGTCCAGTAGCTATACATAGCTACTAAGCACTGGTTTGATTTACGCGTTACGTGCTCGGCTTCGTACTAGCTTCGTTCTCGGATCGGATTAGCAAAGCGAGCTAATTCTACTAGCTACGCACACTCACCAGAAGCACAAACGATCTCGGCTACTTCCGTCCAAGCTTTATTTTTTTTTTTAATAAGTCTCTATTTAACAGACGGATAAGATGAAACTACACTTATTCCAAGTTGTGAGTGGGAAACTGAAGAAACCGAGGATCGTTCTGAGGAATCTTTCGAGACAAGAGTTTGGATTTGTCGCTTCTTCACTGCGTCGTGCCACGTTTGCACAGAATTGACAAAATCTCAGTTTAAACGCCGCCGAAATCGTAGCTACGTGTTGCACACGCTGTTAGAAAACAGCTCAGCCTTATCGCACGTTAGCGTGAACGTAGGGTCACTCTTTTCACGTAACGTCGCACGTTTTTGATCACGTGATCCATATCTTTACTTTTGCAAGCCCTAAGAGTTATATCAAAACTACAGCCTTTTAAAAACTCATACATCAAACAAAGCGCACCTCATATTAAAGGAGAACTCCAAACATTTTCAACGTAAACTCTATACACCGTATCAGTAGTGTGTGTGTGTGTGTGTGTGTGTGTGTGTGTGTGAGAGAGATAATGTGTGTGAGACTACAACAAACGAGAACGTTGATACGTTTCCCAGCACTGAGAACAGAACGCAAAACCCCGAACGATTTTTCTGCCAAATTCACTTGCAATGGAGGTCTAAGGGCAGATGTTGAATTCTGTTATTATTACAGAAGCGTTTAGAATACGCAACCATACAACGCAAACTTACAACTTTAAGAGAGAAAGTTTTAAAGCTCTTCTTAATAGATCGTATCGAACTTTCTAACACTGCAGCAATACAGTGAAAAGTAGTTCCGGTTACTTTACACTTTCCTGATGCCTTTTATTGGTATCCTTACGCCATCAGAGCCACACAGGTCAAGACACACAATTTCACACACAAACACAAATTCTTCCTCTGGAAAAAGCTGTTCCATCTCTGACTGGAGCTTTTCATCTACATTACAGACACCTTTAATCGACAAAACTCAACAACTGCCCTTACACTTCTACTATGAACTAATTTGTTTAAAACTCACTGTTTTTTTTTTTTCAGTGCAGGGAAAGGTGTTGAAATTCTCGTCTGTGCTAATCACACACACACACACACACACACACACACACACACACTACACATACAGTGGATAGAGATCAGGTTGAGGGGGGGGGAAAAAAAAAAAAAAAAAAAGAGAAAAAAGTGCTGAACTATTCCTTTAATAACTCCTTCCTCAGCAGTTAACACACAAATGAAGAGAAATAAAAAGAGAAAGAAAGAGAGATGGATGTCGGACCAATGTCCAGATTAGCAGCTGTTTAACGACAACAAGGCCAACGTTTCAATGCTGCATCGCTAAATACTGAGTATCTTGGCACAAAAATTCACATCGTGTCCTTCACGGCCACACGGAGCAGCGTTTAAAAATAACTCCTCGCCCTTCATCTGGTGAGCGAGAACACTGTAGCCCTTAAAGACGCAACTAAAAAAAACCACAGGTTTCTACAAAAACCTCAAACGACACACACCCTGTCGTTTACACTGATGTGGTAGTGTGTGGAAGAAAAGGCGGTTCTCCTTCTAGTTTAGGATGAAATGTGATCTCTGAGGCTTAAAGGCACAAATTAAAAACTCCAAGCACTGACTGATCTGATAAATTACAGAAACAGGGATGCATCGATACAGATACAGGTATCGGGAATCGCTCCGGCACGGCGCTTATTTCAATCATTAAAAAAAACAAAAAAACAAAACTAGCCTCTGTGTGTACTGTGTCGTAATCCTAGTGTACGCTGTCCTGAAAAGAAACGTACGACATGGAATTACGGCGATATTTTTTCCATGATTAATGATCAATTACAGCAAAGCAGAGTTGAAGCTCTGTGAAAATACCACGAGGAGGAACTACAGGATTTTCCTACAATACTGGACGTTTAACAGAGCAGAGCTGCAAAGATCTGACGATTTTAAATCAAATTAAAACACAACGATTGAAACAAATCAATGCAACAATCACAAATTTGATTTGCCTTTTAAATTAGACTTTTAAAATACTTATTAAACAGTCCTTCTCTACGTCGTCATCAAAAGCAGGTTACACATCGAGAGGAGGATGCTAAAGTGAATCGAACTGTAGCAGATTCAGTAGTATCTTCAAACTTCGAATTACTGCCTTAGTGTTGAAGCGTACAGAGAAACAGTCACATGTAAGAGAGAGCAGTTCAGTTCAGCGAGCACTGAGCACTCGGGTTCCTTTAACACTTCGCTTGAGAGTCGACGTACAATTCAAGGAATCTTACGCTCGTTTTTAATGCTTTGTGCGCTCAGGTCGGCCATCCTCGTGCTCTCTGTTACAGGGACTAGTTAAATCCGGTGACATCCGAGGGTGCAAATGTATTTCACTTTCACCAGCAGCTGCTACATGAGCGGCATTTTTCACACACTCGCTTGTGTATGTTGAGGATAATAAGCGATGTCCACTGAGCAGCAAGTCAAACTTCATGCACAGCGACGTTAAACAGCCTGATGATCTCTCTCTCTCTCTCTCTTCAGAACTTTCTGCTGTCGTTGTGATTGTTGTCATGATCCGCGCCTCAAATCATAAACCCTCACCATACATTCAAAAATATTTACTAATCTACCAAAAACAAGATGACTGGTACTCAAAACAGACCTTTCGGTAGGTTTAAGAGGTTTCTAAAATTCAAACGCTAGCTGTAATGGGAAAAGCGGTTAGTGTTAGCACTCAATAACGGTCTACAGCAGGACATAAATGTGCGATTTGAGACGGTTACTTTGCGATGCGCCAGATTACCGAAGGATAAACGCGGCGGCCATCTTGTGTATACCTACTTAACATTTAAGTACGAATCAGCCTTTGAGTGTAAAAAGCAGCACACGACAGAAACCAACTCAGTGTAATGTTGCGTGACGTTGATTAATTAATTAATAATAATTAGTAGGTTACTCATTTCAGTATCGATGCATCCCTTAAAACAACAGTCAAATATTTTGTAAAAGAAAATAACTACAGTTCTTACTGAATTCCTACGACACGCTGAAATACTGTAGCTATTCTTTTATGTTCTTCAAGACGACTGTTTTGTAATTAATAAATAAATAAGGAAGACAAAAAAAAAAAAAGCATCGTCTAATCAAGTACAAACAGAGCGTCAGGCATGCAGCCACTCATCCGTTCGCGTGAAAACTTTCAGCCCATCTGGCTCTTCTGCAGATTAGCGTTAGCACACATGCGCTAAATGTGGTACTGTTTAGCCCTGAACAGGAAATAACGATCAGAGAGGCTCAAACATCCGCTCTAACGCACTCGCTTCATCTCCTACACGGCTCTGTTTAAGACGACGCACATGAGTTGAGCCAAGATTCAATTAGCAGTATGAGAACATGTGTGTGTGTGTGTGTGTGTGTGTGTGTGTGTTTTTCCAGCCCTAGTCAGAAAATTAAAACACTCCAAAAGCTGTGATTACAGAGAGCTGTAATTATCCCCGACGATCAAATCATTCCTCGCATCTGTAACCGGTTATCAGCGTTCGGGGGACACCATAATCGTTACCATGGTTACCAAAACGGGATGAGCGTGATGCAAAAACGCAACTGGAAACATGTGTGTGTGTGTGTGTGTGTTTAAAGAAAATACTGTATTCAAAACACGAACATCCTGTAAATCAGTAGAAAAATGCATAGGCAAAATATTTCATATATAAAATAATTCACACGTCTACAAATGTTAGTACTGATAAAAGCAGTGTGTGTGTGTGTGTGTGTGTGTGTGTGTGTGTGTGTGTGTGTGTGTAACATCCCAGTAGGTTCATCACATTCATTTTGTCCAAAATTATTGAATTAAATCCATCACGACTCCCGAATAACCAGAGATGCACATCATATTGGAATCATGTGGTTATAAAATCAAAGAAAAATAAAAATTTTAAATAAAAACAAAACCAAAAAAAAAAATAAAAAATTAACACTGAGTAAATAGAAGACTTTGACTAATATTTAAAAAAATTTTTATTTATTTTTTTTAAATCAAGCATTTATTAATTATGCTTATTTACGGCGCTTTAACGCAACTGAAACGTTTTAAAAATGACTATTTTAATTTTAATTTTAATCTTATTCACTGAAAAGGAAAAAGTTATAAAATTATAAAATTGATATTATTTAGGAGACCAATTAACCGGAGAGATGTGTTTTCAGTTCTGGACACATCTATAAGTTCAATATTTTATACTGAAATTAAAAATGATTTATAAATATCCGTAATGCTAATCCCGGTGAACATCGGAATATCGGGATCAGCACACAGGGAAAAATACATATTTATTATTTCATTATATTTCCGGCTCTAAGAAGTAAATAAAGAACAACAACCTTGGAATAAGACAAGTCACGTGATCATAGTGAGCTGAAGGGCGACGATCTCTCTGTTAACCAATCACTGCCCTGTGACATCATCAGTGTGCGCCTCCTGCTTCTGAGCTCGGCTTTCTATACGCTCTCTTGTGGATTTTTTTTTTTTTTGCTAAATAATCTAAATGTTTGCTGTTAAACACATTAACGAGCGCAAACAGAAATGATGAGAGAACTGTTTAAAGGAGGAGTCGCACACTGATGACATCACGGCGGCGGTGATGATTAAATACTGTATGATTTGAGATAAATAACATCAGAACATTTTTCTAAGATTATTCTGGGGTTTTTTTTTTTTGGTAATTTTATACCAGAGGGTCTCCCTATTTGTGCTTATTTAATAAAAAAAATTATATACATCAGTCATTTCTTTTTTCCATGTTACAAAAATGCGAGTTTTTTAAAATTTGTTTGTTTATAAGTGGCACTGGCACTTTAACCAACCTGAACACTGTGAATAGTCCGAGTAATATTTCCGCCACGTCGGCCGGCCGCGATCAGAACTAAAGAAGTTGAAGCGATGTGGATTTCTCGTGTGTTAGGATCACGCAGGGCGGCCATTTTAATTTAATTAACACGGAACCTTCGGCCAGAACACGTGGTGTTTATTCGAGTCCCGGAAACGCCTCGGCCACCCGCGGTCTAACGTAAACAGGTTTCGAGATGAAGGATGACGTGTTTATGAGTCTAAGACTCGTGTAACGATCGCTACATAAGTGCTGTTAACGACGCTCACTCTCTCAAAGCACCAAAACCTTTATTATTTATTAAAACCTTGATTATAAAGGAAAAAAAAAAAACCACACACTGATATTTGATTTAGAGTAAAAAGGCAACGTCTGCATTATTTTGGGATTAGTATATGCACCAGTGCCAAGCAAGCACCTTTTAATCGCAATTTTTATGTTCAGAGGTAAGTACCCTGTTATCGATTGCTATTTTATTTACGGTTACAGGATTAGTTTAAAAAAAAAAAATAGAATAAAATAAAAAATTAAATACAGAGACAGTGCAGTTTAATCTCTTCTGCCTTCATTTAAATGTGAAACGAAGATACAAAACGTAGAGCTGTATTCGTTCCAACGTAAGTGCTCTGTTTCTTCAGAAAAAAGAAAGAAAGAAAGAAAGAAAGAAAGAAAAAGTCAGAATATGGAAAGAAAACTACTCGCCAGAGAGACGACGCTGGCTTCCACCTCTATCATTTTCGCTCTGACTTTATTTATTTATCTCTCCCTCCCTCTCTCTCTCTCTCTCTCTCCCTCACAGCCTAGAGGTCAGTTAGAGGTCTTAGAACTTGAAGGCGGTCAGACCTGGAGCGGGCTGCTGCTGCGTGAGCGTGGCAGCCATGGCCACGGCGGCGGCGTTTGGGACGGAGCCGAAGGGCGTAGGGCCGGTGGTGACTCTCGGGGCGTTCTGCAGCTTCCGGCTGGCGCTTCGCTTCGACTCGAACACGTCCGTCGGGTCGTCCAGGAACGCTCGCCTGTAGCTCAGGTACTGGTGCTTTAACGTCTGCAGGGGGCAGAAGAGAGTCGGTCACGTTGAGGGAGTAAAAACAAGACGTAACCTGAGAGCTGTGACGATTCGCTGAAAAAATATTCTGAAATTCATCATTGGGGAAATAGAGATGGCACTGAGCCGATACTCTACACTCTTTACTCTAAAACACCAGCAAAGAAAACAATCCAACTGGAAAGATTTGTTTTTGAGACTGGAAACGTTTACGTACGAAGAAACCTGATTGTATTTTTTGAGGTGGTTTTTGAGGCAAGTTGTGGTTTTCACCATGTTACTTATTATTATTATTTTTTAAAGTACTTCAATTTAAAGTCCCCATGAAGTGCCTTGAGACGCTATTGGCTTTTTTTTTTTTTTTTTTTTAAATTACCTCACAGCCTACAGCTGGCACAAATCCCTCCTTCTTCAAAGTAAACGAATTCGAGCCACTTCCTTCAGAGACATCTTTACGACTCGCGTTCGCCGATATGATTTCTCTCGCTCAACAACAGCAACTTCAGCAAGATGATTTTTAAAATGTTTTATAACGTCATAATGTAAAATCTGATGAGAAGCTGAAGTGCAAAATAATGTCATCAAAATTATCGGTGGTAGAGAGAGAGAGACTGTACTTTTTTTTTTTTTTTTAAATGCGTTTATCTTCTAAATGTGAATTTTGTCATTGTTTTGGAGCTTATAGATAACCTTAAGGCTAACGTACTCATACTAAAAGCCACAAAACTTTAATTTGGATTTCATGGGGACTTTAAACAAGTTGAACTCGACATCAAACTTTTGCCTGCAAATCAAAATCGTGTAAAAACGTCAATTAATGATATCATTTACCGCAAGAAATCACTTCACTGGATTAGCGCCCCCTAGCACCTGTGTGATTGAAACACCTACGCTGATAATTTATTGCTGGGATCACAATCATTTCTCAAAATTCAGACACAGGGATTTAGAAATCTGTCACCAGTTTAAATACCGCATCAGACTTTGCATCAGTTACGGAGCTTCAGGTGATTTCGCCTACACACACACCTTTACATTCTCGTGAACGGCTTGCAGCTGTGCAGCCAGAGCCACGAACGTCTGGTAGAGCTTGTGCATGGCCAGAGACAGATCTGTACACACAGAGGATATAACGTCACTACAGCGCAGGAAAATCACACTCTAATTAATGTTAATGCTGTAATAATGTAATAAATGGTGCAAAGGGTTAAAGGGAGGGGTGCGCTAACTTTTAGAACTGCGCTACCTTGAGGGGTGATGTGAGAACCGCTGCTCTGTGTGGTCAGATGGTTCTCCAGTTCCTCGATCTGCTGGCGGTACTGCTGTAACTGCACCTCAAACTGCTCCACCAGAGCCCGGAAATAACTAACACACACACACACACACAGAGAGAGAGAGAGAGAGAGAGAGAGAGAGAGAGAGAGAGAGAGAGAGAGAGAGAGAGTTAAGCCACATTAGATAATCTAAGTCTTTCTTAAAACTTCCCGCTGTCGTCGTGATTGTTGTCATGATCCTCGTCTCAAATTCGAGAGCTTTCGATAGGTTCGAAGGCCACATGTGTGGTTTTTAAACTTTAAACACTAATATGAGACACAACACTAATGTGTTTAGCGAAAGTAGATGGACAGATTTTTGTTTTTTGCTGATCTTCTATGCGAGTGCAGCGTGTCAGGATCGCAAACAAGTCTAAAATAACGCTATTAATTTAAACGGGACTTGGAGGCGACTCCCGGCAACATTTCAAAATAGTAGCACACAGAATCTTCGATGTTGCTAATGAAAGAGGAGATTGTGATTTTCTACAACTGCAGCCGCTCTAAATCTTTGCCTGTTACGTTGCCTAGCAACCGAAGCTTACCTTTAACAGACGGAAAAGAAATTTAAGTTTATTCCAAATATTATTAATGATGAATTAAATGATTTATCCAACACTGGATTTTATCGTAATGATTTTCTCGCCTTTTTTTTTATTAAAGTAATAAGCCTCATCGAGGCTGTGCGTTACATCACAGATAAGCTCCGCCCCCAGAATCAGCTGACGTCACGGTCCTCGACTCATGTCTAAGACAAACTTTTTTTTGGGGTAAAATACACTAGTTATTTAACGACAGAAACGATCAAAATAATAACCGTCTCAATGCGACGAAAGTGAACGCAAATAAAAAGGAAAAAAAGCGCCAGGTTTCTTCACAGGATTTAAAAACAGCTTCAGTTCATAACTCTATAACTTTAAACGATCTGTGATGAAGTTGTGCCAGTACTTTATGGACAGTTTACGATCTTTTTATGGATGGTTTTTATCGTCGGTGACGGTGACTCACTCCGAGGGCGCCGTGTTCTCGTGCTGAAGTCCAGGAGGAGTTTTCTGGGTCCTGAGCGCGATGTCGGCGTTCTTCAGCTCCTGCAGGGGAGAAAAATTAGTTTAATATTAAGTGACGGACTTCAGGAGAAAGGCTCGAGAGCGATAAACGTCACTCCGGTGCTCGAGGTTAACGATGTCAGCGCGGGACAACTCTGTAACCTCAGGGCAGCTTTTTAGAGCGGCGAAAACACTCTGGTCTCGACTGAGACGCGGTGAAAATAAAGTTAGATAAAGTTTCATTTCTTAACAGATGGAGCTGCGTGTTATTTTTACACCCGACACTTTTCTCTGTCTCTCGGCACAGCGTGAGAAAACGCTGCCGTGAAGAACCACACTCACATTTCTCACAGCTTCCTGCTTTGTCTAAACATACTTTCGGGATTTATTATTTTGGTTTCCACTACCCAGAACTGTGAGAAGTGATTCATAATTTTATTGTATTATGAGGAGTGACTTCCATTAGTTTCATTTGTCTGGTGAGTGAAGAAGTGCAGCTGAAGGTTAGACTCCAGAGCTCTGTAGCGATATTCGGATGGTGTTAGTTTGGACTTGGTGACATCTATAATAATTTTTTTTTTTTATACGTCCGCTCTGCGCTTACGTTGGAAATCACATCTGGACGGCAATTAAATTAACAATCGAGTTTCCACAGCGATGTTTTTCCTACGAACCCAGATGTCTCTTTATTCATCAGTAAACACATCTCGGAGATTAAAGTCTCAAAACTGGACGGCAATTAAATTAACGTGGGATTTTTTTCCCCCCTGATGTTAAAAATCACACGAGGTCATGATCATTAATAATCAATTAATTCTTATATATTGTTAACATAAATATATATTATATATAATCATTTATTCAGGTTTTGTTTAGTTAAAAAGTTAAATACAGAAGGAACAAAAAACTACTACCTTCCACAGATCTGTAATAATTAATTATTACTTTTATGTATTTATTTTTTAAATTAATAATCATTTATTAAGAATTAATTAAGAAACAGGGTCCGACGTTAAACCTTCATTTCTCTTTATTTTTGAGCTTTTGTTTTGTTTCTTTTCTTTCTAAGAGGCGTCTCGTCTCTGTACCTGCGCCGTCTCCATCTTGAGCTTGTCTATGGAGAGGGCGTTCCTCTGCAGTCCACTGGCGCTGACCGACAGCAGCTGCTTCAGACTCTTGATGTCGTCCTGCACCTTCAGCATGGCTTTCGACGACATGCGGCTGATCTCCTCCTGAACCTGCTTCTGCTCCTTCACAAACTTCCTACACACGCAATGAGAAGTTCACGAAAAATCAAACGCGTCATTTCTTACTCCAGTCGTATCTAAGGAATTTTCTGTTGCTAGGATGTTTTACAAAAACGCTTTCCTAGTTTTCTACCTGCTTAGTTTTCCTGAAAGAGGAATGTGACGATTTGGCACTGAGCGTCGACTAAAACACATTTTAACATCAAACAACAAAAATGAATCTTCCCAAAAAGAACTGAGACGTTACCTTCATTTATATTTATTCATTTATTAATTAGTTTACAGACTTGACAAATTATATTTACTCAACAAATAACGCTGGGCCTCATTTATCGAGCTGGATATGACCGGATATTTACACACAAGAACGCTAACTAACGCAAACCTCGACTTGATCGACTTCAGATCATATCGTTAGCATGGATTACTGCACTTTTATATGTGGAATATTCTGTCGAGGTTAAATCGCTTATTTCTTATTACGTTTACAGCGTTTAGCAGACGCCTTTATCCTGAGTGACTTATACAAGAGCTTTAGAGTCTTGATCAGAAACACATCCTCTTGCTAGTTCACTCGGTCTGGGATTAGTGTTTAAGCTTAGTGGGATAAGAGATTAAGAGGACTATCAAGAACATTTACAGAAAACCAGACATTTTATATTATTGGCATTAATTTAAAAAATATGAAGAGATAAAGAAAGTGAGCCGACACAAACATATAAATTAAGACAAATAAATCTAATCATTCGGTTATGATAAAAGAAATGGCGGCGTATAAACGGAGGACGGGTCGGTCTGCGTGCTCAGAGCCGTAAGCCGTAAACAAACGCCTCAGCTGATGGAGGATTTAGTGCTCGCTTAGTATTATTACTATTATTATTATTATTATTATTATTATTGTTATTATTGGTGTAGAAGTGAGTCAAAATAACTTCCACTTCCGTTTTTCAGCCTTTACCCCGATCACTCGTTTTCTGCTCCCAGCTGTCTGTGCACTTTACCTTTTATGGAGATTTGTGGGCGTCACTACGTGCAAATGAGCTGTGCCAAAATTACAGCTACTAAACATTTCTAATTTTATTAAATAAAAGTTGAACCTGAGGAATTTAAAAAAAAAAAAAAAAACACAACAACAAAAAAGGACAGAACGTACTGAAAGTTGTCCACATCTTGGCAGATAGGAGCAGGCAGGTTTTCATCCTTCAGTGCTTTACTGTCTCTACGGGAAACAAAAAATTATTTACAATAATTACAACCAATTAGAGCAGAGAACAATAAAAGCATTTATTAAAAACAAACAAAAAAACAAACAAACAAACAAACAAAATAACTCACTCAGGTCGAGCGCCAGATGATTTATCACTTTTCTTCTCTGACGAGGTGCTGAAGTCGACTCCACCCAAACCCACGCTGGGCGCCGACGCAACAGGAGCCGTGGCCGCTGTGGAGGACGAAAGCAACCCTCCTAAAGTCAGACCTCCGCCGAGAGTCGACTGTCCGAGACCTGAAACACAGCAAGAGTCCGACAGGTCAAAGAACTTCACACAGACAGCAACATGATGTTTAATTAATTTAAGAGCTGGAGGAGCCTCAGGATCAGAAATCAAGCAATATCTACAAAAAAACAAAACAAACTTCATCTTACTTAATGCAGAGAAAGCGTGCGTGAGGCCTGCGAGTTCACGGGAACGACTTATTTCTATGAAATGATGCCGCACACGTCGTTTCCAACGACCAATCATAGGCTTGTTCATGCAGCGCTGTCTTCGACAAAGTTTCCCCAGTTTCCATGTTTTTCTCATAAACCAGGAAACTTTATTGAAACGCGGTCTCTGCATTATGCTATTACGGACACGAGCTCCTAGCTGCCTCATGGCTCAAAAAAAGGCGTCTCGAATGAGGTGCGCAGGCGTGGCCACAAGGGAACCTGGAAGTAATAGTGTAGGACACGTGACAAAAGAGCACAGAAGAATCGAGAAGACCCGAGGCGCAACGCTGAGTGATAGCAAAAAAAAAAAAACTTTACAGGGAAAACGATGCAAATTGGAAAAAAGTGAAGTCAAAGTCAATGGAACGCAATAAGCTTCATTTTCGACCACCTTTCGTTGTTTCCTTTATCAAAATGGTGGAGAAACGGATCGCCGCTTCAAATCTATCAGCATGTAACGTAAAATACGACGCTTCTGAGAAACGTCGGCTCGGACTCTCCGGATCCCGGGTGAGTGACTCGCGCACTAACAACCTGCAACCGACTGCAAAGACGAGCAAACTAGCTAAACTAGCTAAATCAATCGTAGTAAAACTCGACATTTATTAGCTAAACCATCATGAACACGGACATGCGTTTGTTTTTTGTTTGTTTTTTTTTTTGATCAGATATCTCATCAATCCCAGTAAAACTCGACATTTATTAGGATTTTTTAATCATGAAGGGGTATAACACTTACAATCAGCGTAATAAAATATGAAAAGTAAGAAAAAGTGAATTGATAACAGGAAGTAGGAAAAAAAAAATAATAATAATTAGACGTCGAGTATGAGCAACATTTTGGGAAGAACTAAAAAAACGTCCCATTTCCTTCATTTCTATCCGTTCACACGTACACAAAAGGTTGCAAATCTGTAGGTTTAAAGTCGACCTAGATGAATTCCTCTTCACTCCATCCCTAGCATTAATAATTCCCAGGAAATGATCAGGAGGCTCATGTGCGAACAGAAGCTGATACTTTACCTGGACGCAGCACGATGACTTCCATATTTATCTGATGATGTGCTGAGAACTTTACATTTTAAAACATTTTTAAAAATTAGTCCAAAGTGCCAACATGGTGAACAAGAGAATCCATGCAGGCAGAGAGAGAGAGGAAAAAAAAAAAATCCCAGAGCTGATCTGATATTTAACCGCAAAAAATATCTATAAGAATTCGTACACAGCAACGGCTGAACCGTAGACGGAGGCATCTCCGAGTTAATGCACGGAAAGAACACAAACGTGAATAAAAAAGAGAAAGAAGAAGAGGAACTAGAGAAGCTTGCGGAAGTCAGCGTGTGAAGACAAAAATCTTTTGTTAATCAAACTTCACGCTATCCGATTCCTGACGTAAATGCAAATCAGCAGGAGACTCTGAGGTGCAACGTGGTGCAAGAACAACAAAGCCATGAGAACAGCTGCGATTTATTTATTTCATCGCTTTAATTAACTCTGCTGTTTACGTCTGAATACGTGGCCTCGTGTTAGGACGACAACCAGAACCCAGTTTAGTGAGTCAACTTTCTCTACAAACAATGACAACAAGTTATCATGGATGATCACGTCACCTTTAATCCTTTTCAAAGCACAGAAGACATTATATATTTTAAAAAATTCAGATGTTCTAATATATTAAAGCCTATAATGGAGCTTTCAGACCTATCAGTCTGTTTGTTTGATCCAAATCAGATGAAATTGATTCCATGGAAACAAATGCGATTTGATTTTGCAAAACTAAACAAAACCAAAATTCTGAGCGAAGTGTACGGCATGAAAGCGTCCCCGTACATCTCTCTCTCTCGCTGGTCAAAAATGCAACGGAGGTAAAATAGTTAAAGAAACCTTTACCATAGAAAATAAAGTAATTTTAAAAAAATAACTAATCTTTGTGTTTGTTTTGCCAAATCTGCAGCGCTACAGCTCTGTCGTTTGGCTCAGTTCGCAATTTGTGTCTTAAAAAAAATCTCTAAAAACTAATTCTACAACCCAAAAACACAGGGAACGTTTGATTCACTTCCTGGAGGTGAGTCGATTCAGAGTCAAATTGCTTTCAGCTCACTTGGAAGTGTGACTGCTGAGTTCTCACCTGTTGAGCCCGAGCTGGAGAAGAGCGAGGAGCCGAGGCTGAGCCCGGCGGCTGGAGCCGAGGAAGCGGCTCCTCCTCCCAGGTTGAGCGAGAACCCTGTGGATGATCCGCTCTGAGGCGCTGACGAGGTGATGACGGAGCCCAGAGACAGACCGGTGGCTGCCGGGGCCGAGGTGGTGCTGGTGGTGCTCAGAGAAAACGGACTCGCCGAAGCCGCCGGTTTTCCGAAACCGAAGCCGAAGCCTGTGGAGGCGGCGGCGGTGGAGGCGGCAGGAGCTCCTGAGAAACGAGACGTCTGTAAATCATTCCACTTCAACAACACTCTCTAAAGAAGACTGATCATGTACAACTTTTATAAAATAACCCAAAATGACTTTCCACGCCAGTATACCTTTGTTTATTGAGGTCACGTTCCCGTACAACAGGAACCAAAAGTCATAAGAGAACAATGCTTTATTATTTAAATGTTTTTGTAGACACTAAAGACACCTCTGAGCGATTGTCACAGGGCGCGAAATACAATGCGTCAGCTTTGAATCGCTGAATCAAATCGCTGTTTTGAATCGCTTTCGAATCAACGTGACTCGGAGTCGACTCGGTGTCGACTCACATCCAGTGACTCGCTCAGAAATGACGCCACTGTGTTTTCTTATAAATGACAGCTTACCTAAGGTGAGGCCGGTCGACGGTGCAGCAGCCCCTATAAACAGAAACAATAATCAGAATTTTAAAAGATAGTTTAATAAAAAAACAATTACAGTGGTTATTAAGCGGATCTGACCAATCAGAGATCAGTGGTGGTGTGAACAGCGCTCATACCTGAGGCAGGTGTGTTAAAAGAGAAGCCGGTTGCAGGTTTCTGGGCGAACAGTCCGCTGCTGAGGCCCAGAGACGAGCTGGTGGTGGTGGTGGTGGTGGCGGCGGCGGCGGCGGTGCTGGAGGTCGCTGCACCCAGACCACCGAAGCTGAAGCCACCGGTTCCTGAAGCAGGGTTGCTGGAGGAAGTGGAAACGATTTCACATTAATGGAGGTTAAAGGCGTTTCCTGGGAGAACAACTGCAAATGAAGTGACGTGTTTCGGGTTCCGGTATCTAATACACGCAGATTTAATCGCTAGATAAATTAACACCGACAAAACTTGTTTCAGTTTGCTGATTTGGGCGAGTTACAGCTTTCTGGTGACATGTTTTTACGCTTCCCTGTAACGCAGTTTGAAAAAAAGATTCAGCTGTCCGTCTTCACGCTCTCCAGTCGGTAGCTGTTGTACGACTAAGATTAAATTCTGGAGAAAACCGAGGAACAATTTGTTGCAAAGTTTACGTATTTCCTAAAACAGTGTACAGACATTCGCTTAGGATGACGTCAGGGTCTTTCATTCCTTCATACACAGGGGTTCTTTTAAAAATGCGGCAATGTCTTAACATCTTAAAACAGAAAAGTGTTTGTCCGGAGATCACAAGCTCGAATCCTGACCATGACAACACTGTGCTCTCTGAGTGGGAGGAGCCTACTCTCTCTCTCTCTCTCTCTGCCTGTCAATCACAGAGACGCTAGCCAATCACATCATCTCATCTCATCTCATGTATGTGGAAGAGGGCAGACAGCACATTCCTTGTCTGAATTTACAAATATAAACTTATTGATTATTAAAATATATTACACAAAAAGGATACATTATAGAATTATAAAATATGCATTACTATTACTTTCTTTTTAAAATGATTATTAAAAGAAGTATCTAATATGCAAATAAGGGCAGTTTAATGAGCTAATCCAGTCATTATCATAAAAAAAAATTAACATGTATTTTAATATGTACATTCTGATATCTGTAGAGAAAAATTAAATCTTTAAGGTGTGTTAGATGACTTTAGAGACTAAACTTAGTAAAACACTGGTTAGTTAACCGGTTACTCAGTCCTCATACCTGGCCACTCCTCCAAAAGAAAAGCCTCCGGTGTTAGTGGGACCAAAATTAAACCCCGACATTTTTATTACTTTTATTATTTATGTGTTTTGTTTGTTTTTCAGACTAAAGCGCGAGCTGGATATAAAAGCAACAGGAGCTAAGAGCTAGCTAACAATGCTAGCGTTCCATCACTGCGTCCTCGTGCGGGCCCAAAGAGACCTTTTATAGCTTCGAAAAAAGGTTTAAACTACAAACTCCGACGATTAAATACCACACTCGCAATGCCTACGACAAAAGAAGTAAGCACTTTGTGGAAATGACGCGTTATTTTTTTTAATAAATAATAAAATCTGCACGAATATCCGAGTTTCCGCGCTCAATGTTTCTTCTTCAGGACTTTCTTTTGCAGCTCGTTAGCGCCCCCCAGTGTCCTGGAAGATATAATAAACACTATAGCTATTTCCTGTTTCATTACTAGCTATACAAAAAAAAAAAATTCTAAATAAATATATATATATATATATTAATACAAAAACAAATCATTCTCAAATAACTCACTCTAAAATGTCTATTTTCAAACGTCATCAATTCAGCCAATATTTATTTTGTCTTGCAAGCCCCGCCCAAGTAGGAAGTACAAACCGGAAGCTAAATGAGCTTTTTTTTTCCACCCGTATTTTCAGGAAAACCCCGCCTCCTGCGCGATGACGCGCTCACGCTCACACATCCGCAGCTCGGATTGGACGATATGCGTTTAATCATCAACTCGTTATCCAATCATAGGACAGAAACCGGAATACAGTTGGCAAAGAAAAAACAAACCCAAACAGCGGTTGAGCGACATCAGAAACAGAGATTATTCATTGGGTGTTGCTTTTTTAGAGAGGCAGCTGAAATTTCATTGCTTTTTTCATGTGCGATCTTATCTGTTTACAGCATCTTTTGTTTCTTAATACGTGATTAAAACAACAACAACAATAACAATAACAACAACAGCACCACAGTGGGCTGATGGAGCACATAAGGACCCCGAAGGTAACGAGCTGAAAAATACACATTAAATGAGTTAAATGAGAAAATGGCGGTTTATTTAACATTAACAACACAGTCAGCTTGGGGTTTAATGAACTCTAATATAAATAAATTCAGAGTCAGTAATCGTATTAATTGAAATGAGTTCCCTGGATGAGATGATGCAGAAATGTCACTGCACAACATTAGCTAGCGAGCACTGTTATTAGCTGTTAGCTTAATTTATTTAACTTTACCTTTAACTTTTTCTTTTTTAATATCTCTCTACTACTTTTGACGTCTTTCTATCACTTTTCCCTTCTCTTTTTTCTTACTCTAGCTTGCTGTTTGTTGTTCTTTTAGCGAAAAAAATATCCCAGAGGCCGAAAAGTCAGGCTGCGTCCCAAATCAATCTCTATTCCCTATATAAAGTGCACTATACAGACTGAAAACGCAGGGATTTTACACACTATCTAGTGCACTAGACTGTGGATTGGGCAGAAACCCAGTTCTGCATGCACTTGGATGGATATGCTGATCGATAATCGCCTAACATTTTATCGCGGTTTGTGATAATATTGAGATATTACGTATAAAATTAAATTCAAGTTTTATTTATCAAACACACACACACACACACACACACATACACAGTACGACGTGTAGTGAGATGTTTTTACGGCTGTCCGTGATATAAAATAGACTTAAAATCAGGTTGTAAATATATTAGGTAAACAAATCGGAATGACATCACAATGTCGGAATTACTAATTACTAACTGGAAGCTTGGATTTTTTTATTATTTTTTAGAAAACCTAAAATTAGGCGTCATTAGACCAATTAAAGTCTTGATAAAAGGCTAAAACTGCGAGCACGGATGATTAAATCCTACTTATAGCATGGTCTCTCTGAATACTCGATTCTGATTGGCTGGAAAGTCTGTGTTGAATGCGCAAGTCGTTCTAGTCAGTTTAATCAAATTAATTAACGCGCTGCCTATAAACAACTGTAACCATAGCAACATACACACACACACACAAAATCTCTCTCTCTAATAACTACTTATTATAATTTATTCAAATAAACGTAATCTTATTGCACTACTTTATCTCAGTGTATGATTTAGAGCAGAATTCTAGATCTAAAGACCCGTATATATAAAATAACTAACGAAAATTCACCGTTATTTTTATCCTTTCAGTCAAATTTTGCGCCACAAACATCGATGACAGCTTTAAATCATCAGTGCTGGCAAGTGACCGCGGTATAAACGCGATAATCCTCAGGCAGGTGTGCGTTACTAAGGGATAATGATCGGCCAGGTGTGCGTTACTAAGGGATAATGATCGGCCAGGTGTGCGTTACTAAGGGATAATGATCGGCCAGGTGTGCGTTA